>PVHX01015652.1:19054-45985 GCA_004024805.1 Geosciurus inauris
GCTTGTAATCCCAGCACTTAGGGAGGCTGAGACAGGAGAATCGCGAGTTCAAAGCCAGCCTCAGCAATGGCGAGGCACTAAGCAACTCAGTGAGACCCTGTCTCTACATAAAAAACACAAAATAGGGCTGGGGATGTGGCTCAGGGGTCGAGTGCCCCTGAGTTCAATCCCTGGTACCAAAAAAAAAAAAAAAAAAAGAGCCAACATGGAAGCTGTGTGGCCTCAGTGGAATTGGTTGGGATCATGGAGGCCAGAACCTCTACTATTGGACTTCAGAACTAAACTTGCAGGCTGGAGATATAGCTCAGTGGTAGACTGTATACCTAGCATGTGCAAAGTCCTGGGTTTGATGCCAGCACTGTAAAGAAAAAAAGAAAGTCAACACTTCACTTGCCATTTGGGCAAGCATCCCTTTCCCTCTTTCCCCTAGGGTACCATAGGAGACAACCAAGACTGGATCTGGGCTGCAGTAGTTGGCAGGGTTTGACAAGGTAGATAGGTTCACATGTGGTAAAGGCCTCCAAGTGGCTCAGCTAGTGAGTGAGCTGCAGCTCTAACCTAAATATCTAGAGTTCATAATGCTTTCCTCTAACCTCTAGGACCTCAATTCACAGCTAGCGGTTGGGGTATAACTCGGTGGTAGAGCAAGTGCATAGCACATTTGAGGCCCAGCAACAGCAAAAGAGGGCAGAATCAGGACAGCAAATGCTGAGGATGAGGTAGATATTTATTTCCACATAACCAATTGTGAATGACATTACTAAGCATTTACAGTGTGCTAAGTATTGTGCAAAAGGCTTTGCCAGCTGGGCACAGTAACATATGCCTGTAATCCCAGCGATTCGGGAGGCTGAGGCAGAAGGATCACAAGTTCAAGACTAGCCTCAGCAAATTAGCGAGGCCCTAAGCAACTTAGACCCTGTTTATAAATAAATAAAAGGTGGGGATGTGGCGCAATGGTAAAAGCCCCTCTAGTTGTTTTACTGAAAACCTTTCTAAGAAGCTAAGAAGGGGCCAGGTAACCACCAAATCTGAGGATTAGTCAGAGGGACAAAAAAGCAGTCTGGAAATACTTCCCTAACCCAGTTTAGGGCATGGACTTACCTCTGAAGAAAAGAACCCCTTACATATTTTGAGGTTATTTGTTTCAATCCCCAGTACCTAAAGGTAAGAAGGTGGCTTTGCCTGCATCCCTTAGCTTAATGTCTTTTGGAGGGGAGTATAACAAGAATTGAACTCAGGGGACTTAACCATTGAGCCACATCCCCAGCCACTGGGATTATAGATATGTGCCACCATACCTGGCCCTTAGCTTAATTATTAATATATCTTCATTAGGTAGCCATTGCTGTCATTGATTTTGTACAAGTAAGCCCAGTTGAGACATACCTCTCATAGGAAGCCTTCTTTGGTCCTTCCCCATCTCACTGAGTACCTCTTTTGCCCTGTGCTGCCACTAGGTCTTGCAAACACCATGCTCAGTGGTGCCTTTAAGATGCAGTTTGCTAGCCAGGCACGGTGGCGCAAGCCTGTAATCCCAGCATTTAGGGAGGCTGAGACAGGAGAATCGTGAGTTCAAAGCCAGCCCCAGCAACGGCGAGGCGCTAAGCAACTCAGTGAGACCCTGTCTCTACATAAAACACAAAATAGGGCTGGGGATGTGGTGCAGTGGTTGAGTACCCCTGAGTTCAATCCCCAGTACCAAAAAAAAAAAAGCAGTTTGCTGCTGGGGTTGTAGCTCAGTGGTAAAGCACTTGCCTAGCATGGGTGAGGCCCTGGGTTCAATCCTCAGCACATAAAAACAAAATAAAGGTAAATTTAAAAAAAAAAAAAAAAGATGCAGTTTGCTGCCAGGTGTGGTGGCACACACCTGTAATCCCAGCAGCTCAGGAAGCTGAGACAGGAGGATCGCAAGTTCAAAGCTAACCTTGGCAGCAGCACGGCACTAAGCAACTCAATGAGACCCTGTTTCTAAATAAAATACAAAATAGGGCTGGAGATGTGGCTCAGTGGTTGAGTACCCCTGAGTTCAATCCCTGGTACCCAAAAAAAAAAAAAAGAGGGCTGGGGTTGTGGCTCAGTGGTAGAGCGCCTGCCTCTCACCTGTGAGGTACAGGGTTCAATCCTCAGCACCACATAAGAAAAAATAAAGATATTGTGTTCATCTACAACTAAAAAAAATTAAAAAAAAAAAAAAAAAGATGCAGTTTGCCTTTCTTACTTTCCTATAAATGCCCAGAGAGCAGAGAATGAATCTGATTTGTGTGATACCCCTGCTATGAAGCAGTGCCTGGCATAGGTTTGAATTGGTCTGAGAGGACAAAAGGAAAAGGCATGGTATTTAAATCAGTCTAGCCAGGCGAGCTAGATAAATGCTTGAAGCCCAGGAATTAGCCAGGAGAAGGTTTCCAGATCTCTGCAGAAAAGCCAAAGGATATACGCAGCTGAGGCCAGGGAGGGTCAATCAGATTTGTCAACAAGAGTATCTTTTGTGTGTGTGTGTGGTGCTTGGGGTGGAACCCAGGCCTCACTCTACCAATGAGCCACATCCCCAGCCACATCCCCAGCCGCACCACCACCTCTTTTTTTAAAAATTTTGAGATAGGATCTTACTAAATTGCCCAAGCTGACCTTGAACGTGGCAATCCTCCTACCTTGATCTCCCAAATCACTGGGATTACAAGCATATACCACTGCACCTGGCTAAGGAGAGTAAGTTGAAGGAGGTAACAAGGTTGGAAGAAGGAAGAGGGGCAGCCACTCAAGTCAGCAACACTGATAAGAGATGCCTGAGGGGAGACTGACTCAGCAGAGATCCTGGCCTGTCTGGGTGTACAAAGTGACTATGGGTGATTTGTGTGCAGGACATGGTATACAGCTTTGACCAGCCACTACAGTGTCCCTGAGCCAAGATGTAATGAGAAACGAGGTCAGCTCTATTACAAGAGGGTGAAAGGGCTGAGGGCAGGGCAGGCAGGAAATGCTGTTAGTGTCAGGGATTGTACTAGGGTTTTGTTACAGTTGCCATTATTGATACAGACAGCTCTTCCACAGGCAATAAGCAGAGGATATTATGATCAAATCTCATTAAGACTGTGTCCCAGAAACATAAGTGCCTGATGGGTTAACTATGGCTCAGAGTTCAGTAAGACACTTAAAATCATCTACATGGGTTGGGGGTATGGCTGAGTGGTAGAGTACTTAACCTAGCATGTACAAGGCTCTCAGTTCAATCCCCACCACTACAAAAAAAATTTTTTTTTAAAAGTCACCAAGTGTGGCGCTGGGGTTGTGGCTCAGTGGTAGAGCACTTGCCTCGCATGCGTGAGGCACTGGGTTTGATCCTCAGCACCACATATAAATAAATAAAGATATTGTGTCCATCCACAGCTAAATATATATATATATAAAGTCACCAAGTGTGATGGCATACGCCTGAAATCCCAGCAAGTCAGGAGGCTGATGCAGAAGGATGGCAAATTCAAGGCCAGCCTCAGCAACTTAGCTTGTCTCAAAGAATAAAACAGACTGGGGATGTAGTTCTGTGGTAGAGTACTCCTGGTTCAAACCCTAGTACCAAAAAACTAATAATAATGAAGGAAAGAAAGAAAACTCTTGCCAGTCCTATGTATCATTTCCCTCAGTTACTTGACATATAGTAAATCTTAATGGAAATAATGAACAATACAGGTAGGTGCCTAACGATGAGCCTGGACCCGGCCATGAAAAAGAGGGACAGGCTGAGAGGTCTTGAGGTGGCAGGAGAGATGGGCTGTGGTCAGGATTTGGGAAAGATCTTGATGGGACAACGGATCTGACCATCATAGGAAAGTTGGAGAATGGGGATGCTTTGAAAAAGAATGTGCATTAGTATAGTTCATTACTAGGTTTTAAGCATTGCACTTACTGTCCAAGGTGAATCAGGGACTTATAGTCTCTGGGATGGGAATGCAATGTTCAGATATCTCTGAACACTCTTCAAATGGGTGCAAGTCTGGAAATGAAGCAAGGATCCAACATGCAGACTGTGGTTTAGCCAGAGTTAATGCTCCCTGACCACTCTTTTGATGTGCTTTAATCTTTAATCCTCATGATTGGCCTTTTTTTTTTTGGTACTGGAGATTGAACTCAGGGGCATTCGACCACTGAGCCACATCCCCAGCCCTATTTTGTGTTTTATGTAGAGACAGGGTCTCACTGAGTTGCTTAGCACCTCGCCATTGCTGAGGCTGGCTTTGAACTCGCGATTCTCCTGTCTCAGCCTCCCTAAGTGCTGGGATTACAGGCTTGCGCCACCGCGCCCAGCTATGATTGGTCTTTGAAGTAAGTTCTGTTGTCACCTCATCTTAAAGTTGAAGAAACTGAGGTGTAGAGAGGTGAAGTCACTTGCCTAAGAGCCCATAACTGAATTACCAGGATAGAACTCTCCCCACACTAGTCTGATTTTGGAGTCTTGAGTTCACCATGATGCCATCCTCCTCAATTTCTGGAAGACTGTATTGCTGCTGACATGACAACAGTGCATTGGAAATGTTTATTTAAAATAATAATTGATCTGGGTTTAATAGTGCACAACTGTAATTCCAGCAACTGGGGAAGCTAAAGCCAGAGGATCACAAGTTCAAGGCCAGCCTGGGCATTTTAGGGAGACACTGTCTCAAAATAAAAAGAGCTAGGGATGTGGCTCAGTGGTCTATCATTGCCTATCATGTACAGGCCCTAGGTTTAATCCTCAGTACTAGACACACAAATATTAAAATAGTAGTTGAGCCAGGCATGGTGGTATATGCCTGTAATCCCAGCAATTTGGGAAGCTGAGGCAAGAGGATCACAAATTCAAAGCTAGGTTGTACAACTTAGGTCCTGTCTCAAAATGAAAGGAGCTGGAAATATAGCTCATTGGTAAAGCACCCCTGGGTTCAATCCCCAATACTGTCCCCCCGCCAAGTGTAATTGAATAAAGCAAGATATAAAAGCAGTTTCAAGCCAGGCTCAGTGGCACACATGCCTGTAATCCCAGCACTTAGGGAGGCTGAGACAGGAGAATCGCGAGTTCAAAGCCAGCCTCAGCAATGGTGAGGTGCTAAGCAACTCAGTGAGACCCTGTCTCTACATAAAACACAAAATACGGCTGGGGATGTGGCTCAGTGGTTGAGTACCCCTGACTTCAATCCCTGGTACCAAAAAAAGAAAAAGAGAGATTGGATGGATAGGGCTGGGGATGTGGCTCAGTGGTAGTGTGTCTGCATGGCACGGTTTGATCCCCAGTACTGCCAAAAACTAAAATAAAGATTGGATGGATATATATGTATTTTTCAGGGCCAAGGACCAAACTTAGGACCTTGAATGTGGATGAGTATTTTGAGGAGAGAGATTGAACTTGTCATTTTGCAGTTGAACAATTAATGAGTACCCATGTGCCAGGCTCTATACTAATGCTGACGGTACACAGGAAGCTCTAAGAGCCAGTCCTTGCTTTCAGAGTTAACACAATAACTCATGTGCTGACTAGAAAACAGAAAATCACAATATAATGTACTTGTATAAGTACTGGCACAAAATACTTCAGAAGCAGAAAGATGAGGTCAGGTGGCTTTATGACAGAGGCAATATTGAAATTGGGCCTCTCCCTTGTGAAGAAGGGTATTCCAGGTTGAGGGGGAGGGGGCAGGGAAGCACAAAGGTCCAGAGACTTGAGAGAGTCGCCAGGGTAGGATGTGTGTGGGGAAAGTGGGAGATGAGGTAGGACAGGTGAAGTCAGTCTTATGAGCCCCTTGAAAGTCCCCTTGAAAGTACATTATACTGGAGATGATGAAGACTCCTTAAAGGTTTTGTTTTTTGTTTTTATAGTACTGGGAATTGAACCCAGGGCCTCACATGTGCCAGGCAGGTGCTTTAGTACTGAGCTTTTACCCCAGTCCTTTTTATATATTTTTTTAAAATTTTTTTTTTTTTTAGTTGTAGATGGACACAATGTCTTTATTTTATTGCTTTGTATGTGGTGCTGAGGATCGAACCCAGGGCCTCACGCATGTGAGGCAAGCACTCTACCACTGAGCCACAATCCCAGCTCCCTTTTTATATATTTAAAAAAATTTTTTTTTAGTTGCTGATGGATCTTTATTTTATTCATTTATTATTTATATGTGGTGCTGAGGATCGAACCCAGTGCCTCATGCATGCTAGGCTAGCGCTCTACCACTGAGCTACAGCCCCAGCCCCCTTTTTATATTTGATTACAAGATCTCACTAAGTTGCTGAGGCTGGCCTTGGACTTGTGATCATCTGTCTCAACCTCCTGAGTAGCTGGGATTACAGTCATGTGCCACCACCAGTTTTTTAAAGGTGTTTAAAGTAGGGAATCATCCGATCAGGGTCTACTACTCTCTTTTTGTTTTTGTTTTTGTTTTTTTTCCCCAAGAAAAATGATCACCCACTAAAGGGGAGGAACCCAGAAATAGCTACCCCTCTCCCCTTTCTTCTCCATCCCCAGTGAGAAAAAACGCAAGCCTGCATGGACTGACCGCATTCTGTGGAGGCTGAAACGGCAACCCCGGACCAGACACCTTACCCGTAATCTGCCAGTCGCCCACTTCTTCCTGTCTCTGAAGAGCTACGTCAGTCATATGATGTACGGCATCAGTGACCATAAGCCTGTCACTGGCACCTTTGACTTGGAGGTAAGCTTCTGGACTGCCTTACACTCAGACGAAAAACTGTGCTGGGCCACACCCCCAAACCCTCCAAGCCTGGATTCTAATGTCAGCCAATCCCCCAGGGGAGACCTGTAGGAGGACATGATTGTCCTTTCTCCCAGGTCAGGTATCCTAGCTGTTCTTGGGAGCCGTTGATGGCTCTGTCTGTCAAAAACATGTTTAAGCCCTTTGTGAATAGGTTTCCATTTCCTCTTGGTACTCTCCCTTGGGACTAATGAGTTCCATTACGCTTATTACCTACTGTACGAAGTAGGACTTCCTTTTATTTGTCTTAAACCTATGTGGATCAAGTTGCAGAAGGAGTTCCCTCCATCCCTGTATCTTGCCATCTAACTAACAACTAAGACATTGTTGACCTCCAAGCTGCTGGCTGCCCCCTCAGCCTTCAAGCTTTCATATTGGTTCTCTTTCCTACATCATTGTGCCCTTCCATATTTTTATAGCTGTTCTTACGGGAGCATCCCTACCTCAAAATTGGATATGGGCCTCTAGGTGAGAACCCTTGGAGGCCTGAGGCCAACTGCCTGGCTTCTTTCTTAAACCTCTCAGCAACTCCCCTTCTCCTTCCACTCTCACCCTCAGCACTGGGCACCTTGTGTCACCCACCTGGCATTCAACTCCATTCTCCTTGGCAGGGCCAGCTACTCCTCTGACAAGTTTTGCCCTTTCTGTTCCCACTGGCCAGCCAAGTTCAGCTAGGGTAGACCACCAGTTCCATGCCCACCCCTCTGGTGTCCCTGCTCCCTGCAGTGCATTAGAAGGGCACAGTGAGGAACAGTTGCCTTAGAGGAGGAAATGGTGTTACAGCATTTCAACCTGTTTCACGTCCCTATTGTAGCTGAAGCCATTGATGTCTGTCCCACTGATCACCATGATGCCTGACGGCCTGTGCACCATGGAGAATGACATGTTGGTCAGCTACTCCTCAACTCCCAACTTCCTAAGCAGCTCCTGGGACTGGATTGGACTGTATAAGGTGATGTGGGGGGCAAACTGGGGATTCTACCAGCTTTAGGCTCTGGTCTGTCCTTCCTGATGGCTCATGGGAGCTGGGCAGAGACACTGAAGAACTTAATCTTCCATCTCACAGGTCCTTACCTACCTAAGGGCTAGCAGGGAAGGGAGGAAGAAACATAGTATTATGGCCAGACCCATCAGAGAGACCATCTTCCCATCAGAACTTTCTATAGGTCCTGTGTCTTTCCCAATCACTGACCACCCAATTCCTTCCCCCATAGGTGGGGATGCGCCACATTAATGACTATGTGTCCTATGTCTGGGCCAGGGACAACCAGGTCTCCTTCAGTGACAACCTCAACCAGGTACATTTTTTTATTTATTATTTTTTAATTTGTTCTAATTCGTTATACATAATAGTATAATGCATTTTGACACATTGTACACAACAACCAGGTACATTTTTGGCAGGCGGGCTTGCCTAAATAGACCTGCCTTCTGGAAAGAACAGAGTGCTGGATAAATTATTACTGAGAGCCGGGCGCGGTGGCTCAAGCCTGTAATCCCAGCACTTTGGGAGGCTGAGACAGGAGAATCGCGAGTTCAAAGCCAGGCTCAGCAATGGCAAGGCGCTAAGCAACTCAGTGAGACCCTGTCTCTAAATAAAACACAAAATAGGGCTGGGGATGTGGCTCAGTGGTCGAGTACCCCTGAGTTCAATCCCCAGTACCAAAAAAAAAAAAAAAAAAAAAATTATTACTGAGAGCTGGAAAGGGCCCTAGAACTGACCATTCCTATTCATCCTTCCCTTCAGGTTTACATCAACATCAGCAATATCCCCGAGACTGAGGATCAGTTTCTTCTCTGTTATTATAGCAACCATCTGCATTCTGTGGTGGGGATAAGCAAACCCTTCAAGGTAAGGGATGCTGGGGGGGGGGGGGATATTATTACAAAGGATTTGAGCCCTGCATTGGGGAGTGGGAATGATGGCAAGGTATGGAGGAAGGCCTATATTCCACCTTTTGCCGCCTGTTTTATCCCTACAGATTCCGCTTCGCTTCTTTTTGAAAGAGGAGGAACCATTGGGTGAGGCCCAGCAAGTTCTGAGCCAAGATGGGAGTGAGTGAATCCAGGGTGGAGGCTTGAGCTGGCAGCCAGCTCTGCCTTACCACTGCCAGGGGTGCTGTGGACCAGGCCCAACCCCTGAGCCTCAGCCAACCACGTATCCTTCACCTACCCACCTCCCAAAGTGAGCTCTAGCCAGACTTGTTCTTTCCAGGCCAGAGCTGTAGTATTGGCACTTAAATACAGGTTTTTGTTGCTGAGATGTGAATGAAACCAACTAGTTCGTCAACAGCAAAAATTTGGAGACAATCCACTGGATATGAGAAGGATCCTCCAGCCTGCATCTCATTTCTTGATTTCCCACAAATATACTTCCAGTCCCACCCAAACAGTCTTGCCAGGCACATGCCCCATCTGGCACAGGCCTGCATTCTTGTCACGCCATCTTGGGCCTCAGGCTGCCTGGGAGGAGGAGATGCTCCATTTGTAGAGGCTCCATAGACTGGTTGGCACAAGTAACATTTAGTTTCAGAAGTCCTGACATCTCATAGCTTGTCCCCTTGGGACATGTCAGAGGGTCTGGGATTGCTGCTTTCAATTCAAGCTCAGGCTCTCATACAGTGGTTGTAAATGGGTTGGAGGGTCCCCTCTACTCAGGCTCTCGTGTAGTGGTTGTAAATGGGTCGGTGAGGGTCCTCCCACCAGCACATCTTAGCCCCTGCATTGAGTCTGACCCAGAAAATTCCAGGACCTGCGCAGAGAGAATTGTTAGATCCTAGGTTAGCTTCTGCAGGCAGGTTAGGCCCGTGGCCTCACCTACCCTCTTATGAAAGGTTGACAGGTGGCAAAGGAGCTGAAGCTACGGACTTCCAGAGTGATCCTTAACAGATCAAGCTCATCTACCCCCGTCCTTGTTATGAACCCTCAGCAAGAAAATGCTTCTCTGTCTGGACCATCTGAGATCTAGAATAGGAAGCAGGCAGGCACAAGGGGGAGCCAGGACTGAGACATTCTGTAGTCAAGACATGGTGGCTCATTTCTGTAATCCCAGTGACTTGGAAGCCTGAGGCAGGGGGATCGTGAGTCCAAGCCAGCCTCAGCAGCTTAATGAAACCCTAGGTAACTTAGACTTTGTCCCAAAGTAAAAAATAAAAAGGGTTGGAGATGTGTCTCAGTGGTTAAGTGCCCCTAGGTTCAATCCCCAGTACAAAAAAAATTTTTTTTGGAGGACCTGACCCAAGGGCTTCAGAGAACATTCTCCAGGTGCCATGTGGACATAGCCTGTTCCCACTCCTGCCAAATGCCTTCTGCTGCTGGTGATTCAATAGTTCTCCCAGAAGATACCTCAGGGAGTTTGCTCTGTGACTGTCACATCCATCCTATGACCTGAGACAGTCATTCCAGTTCTACATTCTATTCCCTGGGAGCCATGTGTATTAAAAATTGTTGCTCGGCTTCTAATGAGCCTTGTTCTGTCTGTTACATTGGAGGATAATAAGAAATGTCTCTTTTAACACGTGTGATTCCTTGATGATGGGAGGAGCGGACAAGAATATAGGAATGGGGTCTGAAGATCTGGGTTTGAATCAGTGTTCCATATTCAGTCCTACCCTACCCTATCCATATAGGACTCTCAGTTGTCTGTAAAATACAAATGATGAGCTGGGCGCAGTGGCGCAAGCCTGTAATCCTAGCACTTTGGGAGGCTGAGACAGGAGAATCGCAAGTTCAAAGCCAGCCTCAGCAATGGCGAGACACTAAGCAACTCAGTGAGACCCCGTCTCTACATAAAACACAAAATAGGGCTGGGGATGTGGCTCAGTGGTCGAGTGCCCCTGAGTTCAGTCTCCAGTACCAAAAAAAAAAGTATTGTGAAAGAGCAGTTGCCCCCAAAAAAAGCACTATACTCACCTCCCCAAATTCATGTAGCCCTGGGACTGACTCCAAGGCCTCCTGTTCCCAGGAGTTCCTGTTCTCCACCTGCTCACTTTCCCCTTCCTGTGCTTAGTACTTCATATATTCCTGTCCTGGCCTCCTTCTGTAGGGCCCCCCCCTTGACTGGGATGGGTCAAGCCAGCAGTGACTGAGAGGCGGAAAAGGGAAGGGGATTGCTTTCCCTCCTCTTGGCTCCAGTCAGGATATGGCTGCTCTGGGTCCACCCCTGACCCGCTGGGTGGAAACAGGAAATATGTGAGACTTGGTGTGTGCTGGGTCTCTGCCTGGCTCCATGGCTGATAAGGGCCTTTGTGTGACCACTAGGGATGAGCCTGGATAGAGTGCTTCCCAGAGGAAGGAAGGAAGCTTTGCAGACCTTTCCTGAGTGGGGGAAGCTGTGGGGAGGGAAGGGGAAAGTGCCTAGGGGAAGATAGCTGCCTGTGGGTTCTCATTGTCAGCACAGGCCCCATGCATATCAGCCCCTCCTGTGCCAGCTTCTCCCTCTGGAAAGGTCTGTTTCCCCCATCCACTTCCCCATTCTCACTTCCTATAAGGAATGGCTGGAGCCTGGAGGGTCCAGTCCCAGGCCAGGAAAGTGTCAGCTGTGATTTAGCAACAATAAAGATAGAAAAACAGGAACACTGGGGGCAGGGGTACAGTGGCAGAAGAAGAAACAAACAAGTTGCACATATCCTAGGAACCCAGGAACTAGCCTCCCAAAGTAACCTGTTTGGGTTACAGAGGAGAGTAGAACAGGAGCCTGCCCACAGTGCCTGCCTGCCCCTTCTAACAACCTCTTTTGCCCAGGATGGCCAGCCCTGCCTCAAAAAAAAAAAACCCAGGGTAGCCAGGCACAGTGATGCACACTTGTAGTCTCACATCTTAGCTACTCAGAAGGCTAAGTTGGAAGGATCACTTGAGCCCAGGAGTAAAAAATGCTGGGATTGGGGCTGTAGGTCAGTGGTTGCACACTAGCCAAGTGAGGCCCTGGGTTAGGTCCCCAGTTGGTGGGGGCGGTGCAGGGAAGCAGTGGAGCTTGTGCAGCCTGGGCTAACATAGCAAGAAGACTCCATCTGAAAAACTCAATTGGCTTACCTGTTCCTCTCAGAGAAAGCCAAGTTGCAGGGACATGCAAGAGGGCAGCCTATTAAGGGATCACAGGATCCTCTTGGCTTAGGCCAAGATATGCCTCTAGTTAGGGGAGTGGTCACTGGACTTTGCAGCTAATACCAGAGAGTGGGTAGCAGGAGAAGCCCAGCCAAGGAACTACTGGAGAAAGGGGAAAGGCTGCCTACCCTTTGACCTGGAGCTCAGGGTCCCCCATGGGTGGCTGCATCAGCTCCTCTGGTTACCTGTGACAACAGGCATTTCCTCCATTATACCGCCCCTCCTCTTCCTGCCCCAACCCGCCCGGCCAACAGGCCTCCCAATCAGACCTGGACTGGACTGCTCCAGCTGTGTCCTGAGGAGCTGGACCAGCCATATCCCTTGGGGCTAGCGTTGAAGCAGAACCAAGTGGCCATCCCAGCGTGAGAGTGTAGATTCCTGGTCTCCGATCCGCCAGCGCCAGTAGGCGAGCAGGCAGATTTGCTCAGCCCCAGTGCTCAGCGATCAGCACACTGGCTCTCCACAAAGCAGAATGGCGCTGCAAGTGGAGCTGATACCCACCGGGGAGATCATCCGCGTGGTTCATCCCCACAGACCATGCAAGCTTGTAAGATGGGGATGCTGTGGGCTGGGAGGAAGGGTGGCAGGGTCTCCCCTGGGCCGGGGCAGTTCTGTTTCTCAAGCACACCCTAAGGAAAGACATGAGCCGTAAAGATGGGTTCTGATACTTGGTGAGTAAAGAAACTGGAAAAGGAGTAAGTGGAAGCAGGGGATAAAATATTAAGGGCCACCAGAAGCAGGATTTTTCAAAGTAGAGATCTGAGTTTGAATACTTCCTCCAGCTCCCTGTACCTCAGTGGGCTGGACTATGAACTGAGCCTAACAAGCAGCTGAGGGTGCTACTCTGAGGTCAAAAGAGTAGGGCAAGTAAACAGGTGCCTAGAAGAGTTAATGCCTCCCCTTTCCCGCCCGGCCCGCGGAGCTGGGACTGAGGGATTCAATGCAATGGATGGAAGGGGAATTGGGTGAAGGCCGAAGAGGTAGTTAGAAATAGGGAGGTACTGCCCTAACCGCACGCAGAGGAGGGTCTGGTTTGCTCTCGGGATGTAAAGGGCCCTTGGCATGAAAAGGGAGGACCCCATCTGACGCACCCACCCATCCAGCACTGCAGGGGGAGCCGGATCTTCTGCCGGAGTAGGGTTGTGAGCTTGTGCGCTTGTGACTGAGACACGCCTCATCCGTGAGCTTGTTTGAAGAGTGCGGTACCATGCCTGAGTGGATGCGGGCTAGGGCTTGGGCCAGGGCCGGCTAGGGCGGGGCGGGGCCCGAGGGCGCGCGCGCGCGCGCCGCAGGGTCTAGGCCCTGCTGGGGATGACGACAGGCGGCGGCCCGGCCCCTGGAGGGCCCTGGGCGGGGAAAGCGTGCCCGGGCCGCGGACTCCCGAAGCGGCCAAGCCGGGTGCCCCGGCCCCCGCCAGCGCACCCGAAGAGCCGAGCCGGTGGGTACGGTGGACAGGGCATGGGGCGGGAAGCGGCCGCTTGGGTGGCCCCGGGCGGTCTTCACTGGCTAGTGAGTTGCGGGAATGTGCAGGCGACCGGCGCCGAGCCGGCTCAGAGATGCAGTGGGGGAAGATGGGGTCTCTAGCCCGGTTGTGACTTAAGATCCGCTCAGCCTGGCCCCTGCAGGTCCCAGGGCCCGGAGGCGCCGGAACTCAGCTTGGTGTGGACTTAAGATTACTTGCTGATAGTGTGAAGGCAGGGAAGAGCGGCTTGGGTCGCGGGACCAAGGCACTTAGAGCGCCCTTTGGGCCTCTCCCGCAGCCCTCTATGTCTCTGAGTTCCGGAGAAGTCACCCGAGCCCCGCCCCTTCCCGTCCACAGCCTCCTCAGTGCTAGCAGTGCCAGTGACCGTGTGTGCCGGCTGGTGAGTGTGGCGGGTGGGGGGCTCAAAAGATGAGTGAAAGAATGAATGGGTGACCCATGACTTTATTCAACTCCGACTGCTGGGACCTCCCGCTCACACTTCTGGGTTCTGAGATTCATTCATTCATTCAGGCGTCCAGGAGGGGCTTATTGAGACCCGATTGGGTACCTAGCTGAGTGTGTCTAAGACTGGAGCAGTCTCCTAGAAGAGACGGGAAAAGGAAACAGACGATCAGTGCTGAATGTGATAAGGAGGGGGCTGTGTTGGGGGGAAGCCAGAAAGGGGGTTCTGGAGGTGATATCTGAGCTGTCTTCTGGGATGACTAAGAGTCAGTGAGGTGGTGAGGCGAGTGTACTGGGCAAAGGGAGCTGCAGGTGCAAAGGCACAGCATAGCAAGCCACGTGTGGCTGATGGCTGGCAGGGCAACAGTAGCTCCTCCTGGCTGTGTGAAGTGGTAGGGGAGTCAGGGAGGGAAGGGACTGCAGTCACACAGGAATGCAGGAGCAATAGAGTAAACTGAAGACAGTGGGGACCTCAGGAATTCATATGCTGGGACTTTTAGTTGTGTGAAGAACAGGCCTGGCACGTGGGGGGTGACCTATCAACCTTCATTCCATTAGCATGAAATGTTAATTGTCAGATGTGTAAATGTGTAAATAGCACTGGCTACTATGGGAAAGTGGACTGGTGAGAGGAAGTCAGGGAGATCAGTTAGGAAGCTGCTATCTTGGTCAAGAACAGAAGCAGTCATAAAGGAGCAGAATGAGGTTTTAGCAGATTGTAACTAATGCAAGGAGGAGTGAGAGCGGGGACCAAGGGTTTTAATGCCAGGTCCTGATGATCAGCACCCTGTTAAGGGGCAAGGTGCTCTGTTTACTTTGGCTGGACCACCCAGGCAGAGATACCTGGTTCTGGAGCTAGAGTGCCCTTTCAGCAATCAAAGTAGAGCCCTAATGTCCCTACCTTCTCCTCCCCCTCTCCCCTCACAACAGTTTCCTGAAGCCTGGAACAGTCCTTGGTTGAGCAGCCTGGGCCTAGATTGAAGATTTACCTGATAAATCTAAATTTAGTGCCTGCTCTGTGGCCAGCACGGAGCTGCCAGTGAGACAGGCTGTGGTTGTCTTTCCACTGCCCCCAAGAGGCTACAAGGCTGCCTCAGCAGAAATAAGTATGGGGCTCCTCAAAGCAGCCCCTCCAGACTGCATGGCCCTGAGTGGACAGGGGGAACATTTGCAACTGTCCACTCTTCCTCATTTCCGCAGAGGTCAGGCTTGGAGGCACCTGGGCCACACTAGCTAAAGTGTATTTGTTGAACGGTTGGCTCCATCCCCTGTGGTGACAAACACCTCCTCATGGGGAGGAGATCAAGAGATACCTTTGGAAATAAGTCCTGGGTCACTCAGAGACTATAGCTGCACCCTAGCCTGCTGCCAGCCCTGTAGGCCCAGAGCCATGCTGTGGGGGCCATAGATGTTCCCTAGCTGCCACCCCTATTGATGTGTACATCAATAAAGTCACATGATTCTGACCTGGGCCTGAGGAAAGTCACTACCTGGCAGGGTATCCCTGTAAGCTGAACGTAGGCATTAGGACAGCCCTTCAGAAATAGTGTGTTCAGGTTCCCAGGTTCCAATCCTGCTCCTTTACAAGTCTAACGACATTGAACAAGTCACTTCACCTACCCAGCCTCAGTTTCCCCTTCTAAAATGAAGTAATACAGACCTCATGAAGTGAGTAAATAAGAACGTGTTAAGGACGCAGGAAGAGCCTGGCGCTGCAGCCTTAGTCGCGGCGTCTCCCACACCCTAGCTTCTTCTCTTCCCTACCCTTCCTCTCGACTCACGCTTCTGCCCAGAGAGGCAGAGCAGGCCACGGAGGTGCTGGGGCTGTGGCCGTCTCAAGCCCGCAGGGCGGCGGCGACGCCCCCTCCTTCCGCAGCCGGGCGGTGGCTGCGGGGGCGGCAGCGGGCATCCTGAGAATGCAGCGGCGCTGCCTGCAATGAGGGGAAGCCCGCCGGACCCCTCCGCTCGAGGATTCTCCTCATTCCAGCCTCTTGACGCGGTGGGGCGGGGCTGGCACTGCGGCCGCAAAGCTCCGCCTCACTCAGCCCCTCCCCTTCGCCCTGGTTGGAGCCCACCTTCTGTTAGGGCCTCTCTAGATCCTCTCCCCCTGGGTCTTCTAAGGCACTCGGCCTTCTGGGTGGGCTTTCGGCTAGATGGTCTTCCCGTTCCTTTCTGGATTGTAGACCTGGGAGAACCGCAGAGAGCGCCACCTCCCGCCCTGAACCCGTCTCTCACCCATCTCCCAGCTGTGGCCGACAGCACCCAGTCCTTTTGCCCCCTCCAGCGGGCCCCATCTCCCAGCTGGTGCCCCCTCGCCAGGCCCCCCGGGCCTTAGCGCCGGCGAGGCTGTTGTTTTCGAAGTAATGAGCTTTCCCCTCGAGGCTGCAGCCCGCACCTGCCGCAGCCTTAACCCCTCTCCAGGGAGCCCAGGTCCGACTGTGGAGAGTGGGACTTTGGGTCCTGGCTCCGCCTTTCCTCTCTAGGACAAG
Organism: Geosciurus inauris; assembly: GCA_004024805.1. Taxonomy (NCBI): domain Eukaryota; kingdom Metazoa; phylum Chordata; class Mammalia; order Rodentia; family Sciuridae; genus Geosciurus; species Geosciurus inauris. Next base: position 35,311 of record PVHX01015652.1, read on the forward strand.
TCAGTGTCGGCTGTGTGCGCTTCAGGTTCCTAGCCGGCAGAAGGGACGGGCAAAGTACTTGAGAGCTCTTTATAACGGATAGACACGCTGAGGGGCTTTCCCCACAAAATGAGAAGTATGACGCCTCTGTCTCCAAGCATGTGTGAAATGATTGTGGCAGAGAAGGAAGGGGAAGAGGATAATGGTGTTGAGGGCCTGGGAAATGCCTTAGCGCTTTCCAACAGCCTATTCCAACAACCCTTCTGGCAGGTATTAACCTCATTTTAAGGATGAAGAACAGATTCCAAGGGGATGGAAGTGTAGCTTAGTGGTAGAGCCCTTGCCTACCGTGCACGAGGCCCTGAGTTCCATCCCCAGCACTGGGGGGGGGGGGGACAAACAAATAACAGTCAAGTCCTTTGAAAGCTCTAGCCATCGCCATCTCCATCTCCGCCACTGACGACGGAATCTGGGCCAGAGTCCACCACCCCCACCCCGCCCCCCAGCCAAAGGAGGGCTGATGCCTCCGGAGAGAGTGCAGCTGCTGGAGGCTGATTTGGGAGAAAGAGGACGTCCTGGACAGAGGGAGTGCAAAGATCTAGAGGGTCAAGACATAAAGGCTCCCTCTAAAGGGAGAAAGGGAGGAATCCCTAGGGCACAGGCCTGAGTGGGGTGTCCAGGTTGCAGAATGGTGTTGGATCAAAAAATCATAAGTTCCCAAGAGGGAAACTTAGGCCTCCAGAAGGGCCAGGAACACTGCGCAAAGAAAGGGGGCACCCTGTGGCCGTCTCTGTCTCTGGGTCGTGCGATCCACGCTGACGAAGGACGTAAAGAAATCTTCTCTGAGCTAAAAGACTCGAGGCCCGCCTCCCAGAGTGTGTATGGGGGTGGACAAGGTCCCGCACCCAGGCTCCACCCGCCCAGGCGCGCCGGCCGTATTTGGACATTTCGTTCTATTTTTAACTTTCCCGGGACTAGAGGTTGGTATTGGGGGGAGGGAAATCCTGTTTCCTCCGGGACCCAAGGGCCTCGGCCCTCGTCCCGCGCCTGGCCTGGCCGCGTAGTGTAGACACGAGCCCGGAAGTGAGTTCCGGGTCCGTGTAGACGCGGCTGCCGCGCGGGTTCCGGGCCCCACCCTGGAACCAACGACGTCCCTCCAGGAAAACCTGACTCAGGGGCAGCACCCGCCCCGGGGGGAGCCCCGCCCCCTCTCCAGCCCGCCCCCGCCCACCTCTGTTCCAGTTCTGAAGTCCCCTTTAGCCCCCACCCCGCCCCCGCCAGCTAGAGAGGGACCCCGGAGTCCCGGCTCCGAGACAGGCCAGTGAGGTCCCAGTCCCGCGCTTCTGGGGCCAGCGAGGGGGCGGCGCGGGGGGCGGGCCTGTCCCTCCCTCCCTGACGCCACCACCGCCACCGCCGCGGCGGAGCCCCTGACCGAGAACGCGGGTAGAGGAGCCGGGCGCCGGGCCTGTCAAGCAGGATGCGCTACCGGGCGTCGGTGAGCTGGGGTGGCGGGCAGGGCGGGGGTCCTGGGCCTCCCTGCCTAGAGGCACCGCCTCGGCCCTGTCAGGAAGCGGGCGCGGCCCAGGAATTTCGGGTGGAAAAACGTCCCAGAAAGTTTCAGGGAGAGGAGGCCGAGGCGGGGAGGGCCGAGGAACGCTCGGACCCGTGGCCTGGCGAATAGTTCTTGGGGACCGCTGAGAACGCTGAGACCCCTCACCCTAAGGCAAAGGGGCGGGGACTGTCGCGGTATTTGGCTGCAACTTCAGGCGGGATTGGAGTGGGGCGGTGAGGGATAAGTCTGCCAGTGCCAGGCCCCAGAGGAGGGCTGCTCCCAGCCGGAGACCTGGGCCATCTGTGGTTAGAAGAGACCTGCTGACCTCTCTGTGATCTACACCCACCCCACCACCACCTTACTCTTCCCTGACCCTTGGCACTCTTGGTGTCAATTTCTGAGAGACCCCAGACTTTCTTTGAAGAGGGATCTCTGTTCTTGAGTGTGGGATGAGGGTCTTGTTAAGCCTGCCCCATCCCCTCCCAACAGTGGCAGCTGGGCTTTCCCTGGTAAAACCCAGCCTCCTGAGATTTTTTAGGACTCCCAGTAGAGGAGGTGTCTGAGGAGCCCAGCAGCTGGAGGGGAGGGAGTGGTCCCAGCTGTGGGAGGGCCACCCCTTCTGGGGTGGGTGTTAAGTCTCCCCCTTTCCTGTCCCCCCCCCAGGGCTGGAGGCCCCTTGGGGAAATCCCTCTCTTTGGGGGAGGAGTTCTTGTTTAGTCCCTAAGCAACACTCAACCCCTGGAGCTTTGAGAAGTGGGAACAGGAGAAGTGGCCCCACCCTGACTGCAGAATTCACTCATGAGTTTGTCTTCCAAAGCACCTGTCACACGTGGCCCTGAGCTAAGGGACCTGAGGTCACCTGGTCTAACTCAACTCCTCCCTGAGAAGGAAGCAACTCAGAGAGAGGAGGGTATTTGTCCAAGGTCAACATAGCATTCTTTCTGCTTTTCCAAGGAGTTCCTTCTCTGGACGCACCTCTCTCCAAATAATACCAGTGCCTTCTTGAAATCCCTGGTCATGTTCCCATGGCCGCTGGAGCCTGGGTGTTCCTGTGTGCTGCACCTGGGTCCCATGTGGTTTCACTTCTGTGTGCTAGCCTGTTACCTGAGCCCTCTGTATCCAGCATGTTCTGTGCTCTGTGTCCACATGACCCTACCTTCCCTTTTGGGCTCACAGGCATGGTAGGGAGTAGCCTTAACTGTTGGCTCTGACCCTCTCCCATGGCCCATTCCCTGCAGGCCCTGGGCAGTGACGGGGTGCGGGTAACCATGGAGAGTGCCCTGACTGCCCGTGACCGGGTGGGGGTGCAAGATTTCGTGCTGCTGGAGAACTTCACCAGTGAAGCTGCCTTCATTGAGAACTTGAGACGGCGCTTCCGGGAGAACCTTATTTACGTAAGGCCAAGTGGGAAGATGGCACAGAGGCAGGGCTGAGGGAGGAAGGAGGTGCCAGGGACCTCTAAGACAAACTTCTGACTCTCCTCCCCTGACCCCTAGACCTACATTGGCCCCGTCTTGGTGTCTGTCAACCCCTACCGAGACCTACAGATTTACAGCCGGCAGCATATGGAGCGTTACCGTGGCGTTAGCTTCTATGAAGTGCCACCCCACCTGTAAGTGACTCCTTACCTTCCAGCAGTGACCTCCCCCTCCCCCACCATCCTCATGTGAGACAACCCCACCTAACCCTCACTCTGAAATGATGCTTGACCTTCCTCTTGGGTGAATCACTGTTCACATCTGTGAAGAACCCCATAATGGCTCACCCTAGAGATAGATACCCCGGTCCTCACCCAGAGATGAATCTCTGAACTCCAAATGAGTGGGACCCCTAAATTCAACCCCAGCTCACACTCATGACTTATTCTTCCAACTGTACCTGGCCATGACCTCTCAACTGTAATGACCCTCTGATCCCTACTCATGAGGACCTCCTAGCTCTGCCTATGAGTTCTCCAACCTCCACCTGAGTGACTTCCAACACTCCCATTTGGAGTGGAGTTATCCTCTTAATCCTCTACCTGAAAGTGGCCCCCATCCTCTACTGTGAAGGATCTCTCTTGGTCCACGCCCATGAGGAACCTCCCAACCCCAACCTCAAGAGTATCCTCTACTCCTACCCACAAGTAAACTCCAATCCGATATGGAAGGGAGTACCCTTGCACCTCCTATCTGTGGGGCTTCACCTGCAGCCACTTAATCTTCTACCCCCTGAATTCTCTGATGAGTCTCTGTTCCAGATTTGCAGTGGCTGACACTGTGTACCGGGCACTGCGCACGGAGCGCCGGGACCAGGCAGTGATGATCTCTGGGGAGAGTGGGGCAGGCAAGACAGAGGCCACCAAGCGGCTACTACAGTTCTATGCAGAGACCTGCCCAGCCCCTGAGCGAGGGGGTGCTGTGCGGGACCGATTGCTACAGAGTAACCCAGTGCTGGAGGTGAGGGGACAGCAGCATCTGAAGGGAGGGAGGGACAGGGAGAAAATGCCAAGTGTTCCTAATACCACCATCCACTCCTAGGCCTTTGGAAATGCCAAGACCCTTCGGAATGATAACTCCAGCCGATTTGGGAAGTACATGGATGTGCAGTTTGACTTTAAGGTATCTGTGGGTATATCAGAGCAGAGGGAGGGATTTCCCAATCAGTGGGCTCAGTATTTGTTGAGCACCTACTGTGTGCCAGGCACTATTCCAGGTACTGCTGGGACAGCAGTGAAACCAAACAGACAAAAATCCTGCCTCCTGGGGTAATAGGCAATAAACGGAAAAATAATAATTTAGGACATAGCAGAAAATAAAATGAGGTTAAGGGTTTGAGCAGTTGCAATTTTAAATAAAGCAGATAGCATGGGCTTCTCTGAGAAGTGGTGGTTTAGTAAAGGCTCAACATAGATAGCAGCTACCTGGAGGAGAGTGTGCAGACAGCCAGAACAATCATTGCAGAGACTTCACAGTGGGAGAATGCTTGGTGTGTTCAAGGTTAGCAAGGAGGCCAGATGTGGCCAGAGAAGAAAGCAAGAGGCCAAGGAACAGGAGGGGAGGCCATATGGTACAGTCCCTTTTGGATCTTTGTAAGATGTGTGTGTGTGTGTGTGTGTGTGTGTGTGCGCGCGCGCGCGCATGTGTGGTGCTGGGGATTGAACCCAGGGCTTCATGTGTGCTAAGCACATGCTCTACCACTGAACTACACCCGCAGCCCTACAAGAACTTCTTTAACTCTGAGTGGAAGGGGTTTATCAGAGGGTTTTGAACAGAAGCATGTCGTGATCCAACTTTCTTACTGAAAAGGTCACTCCGGCTGCTTTGTTGGGAATAGATGGTAAGGGAACTATGCCAAGCAGGGAAACTGGTTAGGAAGCTGATGTAATAATCGAGGAGACAGATGACAGTGGTTTAGACCACTGTAGTGGCAGTGGAGGTGGTAAGCAGTGGTTGGATTCTGAATGTTTTGAAGGTTAAGGCAGCAGGACTGAATATGATTGAATCGAGGAAATGGAAAAAAAGACGTGTCCAAGAAGACCACAAGCTTCTTGGCCTGAACAACTATAAGGATATAGTGACCCTTGACCAAGATGAGGAGACAAAAGAAGAGCTAGTTTGAGGAGTGGAGAGAACAGGAGTTCAGTGTCAAGCCTGTTGAACTTTAGATACCCGTCAGGAACTCAAGTGGAGCTGCCAAATACTTGGAATTGAATCTCCCTATTTCTTAGATGAAGAAACTAAGGTGATGTGCCTGAGCACACACAGCTAATGGTAGAGCTAGAATTAGAGCCCAAGTCTGCAGGGAGTAAGGGAAAGATAGGCTCTATTCCTCAGTCCCCCTGATCAATCCCCTTGCCATGCCCTGTACACAGGGTGCCCCCATAGGTGGCCACATCCTCAGTTACCTCCTAGAGAAGTCCCGAGTGGTACACCAGAATCACGGGGAGCGGAACTTCCATGTCTTCTACCAGCTGTTGGAGGGAGGTGAGGAGGAGACATTGCGCAGGCTGGGCTTGGAACGAAACCCCCAGAACTACCTATACCTGGTAAAGGTGAGTGGCTGGCAGGCTGGCAAGGCAGGTGCCACCCAGGGGGCACAGTGCCAGGGCTTGACAACCCAGCTGTGCCCTTTCTTCAGGGCCAGTGTGCCAAAGTCTCTTCCATCAATGATAAGAGTGACTGGAAGGTTGTCAGGAAGGCGCTGACAGTCATCGACTTCACCGAGGATGAAGTAGAGGTGAGGGCTCCTCTGGGGACCCTCTCTTTCCTCCTATGATACCCCCCAAATCAACTTATACTTTTAAAACCCATTTCTGCCTCTAACCCCTTCTGTTCCCAGATACTTTGTCATCTATCCCTTGTTCCATATGGACCATCTCTAGTCCCCCCCATGGGGTTGCCTTCCCCCTTTATAATCACCACCTGGCACCTTTCTGCTCCCCCAGGATCTGCTGAGCATTGTGGCTAGTGTCCTGCATTTAGGCAATATCCACTTTGCTGCCGATGAGGAGAGTAATGCCCAGGTCACCACTGAGAACCAGCTCAAGTACCTAACCAGGGTATGTGTGGTGGGCAGAGGACAGGAGGGCAGCAGGGGCAGGGGGATTGCACCTTCACCGTGCCCACTCTGCCTTGGCAGCTCCTTGGGGTGGAAGGCTCAATGTTGCGGGAAGCCCTGACACACCGGAAGCTCATCGCCAAGGGGGAAGAGGTGAGCCAAGCCTTCTCACTGGTGGGAGGTGCAGGTACTCTAAGGCATCCCCCATTCCCTTCGTTCTCCCTCCTCCTGTTCGGCTCAGTAGTCCTCTCAGCAATGCTGGAGGGACATAAGATGGGTGGCTCAGAGAAGCACAGTGAGCTGGCCCAAGTCACATGGGAAGAGGGTGACAAAGTCAGGCTTGGATCAAGGAATGGTCAGCTCCAGGAATGGTCACTTCTTCCTATACCACCTTCCCTCTGGTGTGGCTACTCTGTCCCCCGCTGCTGTCCCAATACCACCACCACTCTTCACACCCAGGCTCACTGGAGGTGGGAGGACAGGTTGGTCAGAGCTTCCTGGTCGTGTTCCTGAGTCCAAAGGGGAGGTGGAGTGGAAAGGTGTCTGTGGCACTCATCCTAGTCTCACTGTTTGATACAGCTCCTGAGCCCACTGAACCTGGAGCAGGCTGCATATGCACGGGATGCTCTTGCCAAGGCTGTCTACAGTCGCACTTTCACCTGGCTAGTTGGGAAGATCAACAGGTCACTGGCTTCCAAGGTGAGGACCTGGTCCACACTGCTTCCAAGGCAGTCAGAGAGGCTTGTCAGGGAGGGCTAGAGCTGGGAGCTGGGGTGGCAGACACCAAGACCCATGCTCTTGGTTGAATAACTGGCCCTAGGATGCTGAGAGCCCCAGCTGGCGGAGTACCACGGTTCTTGGGCTCCTGGACATTTATGGCTTTGAGGTGTTTCAGCATAACAGGTCAGCATCACCCTTACCCTTGCCAGCCGCTTAGTCGACCTGTCCTGGTCCCTCTCCTCTGTGCCCTTGCCTGTCATTCCTGCCTGATGACTCCCCCAGCCAGCCTGGTTCTGGCTCTGCATCTCTTACCCGACTGCTCAGGGGCCTTGTCCTATCCTTCCCCTGTCCCTGGCCCTGTGCCCCCTGATGCTACTATGGGTTCTTCTGTTTCCCCACAGTTTTGAGCAGTTCTGCATCAACTACTGCAATGAGAAGCTGCAGCAGCTCTTCATTGAACTGACACTCAAGTCAGAACAGGAAGAGTACGAGGCAGAGGGAATTGCGGTGCGTGTGAGCCTGAGGTGCCCCTGTGTCATAGAAGTCAGGCATCGGGACTCTGGGAGAGGGTGTGGGACCCCACGATGATGTCCACCTTCCCTGTCCCTGCAGTGGGAGCCTGTTCAGTACTTCAACAATAAGATTATCTGTGACCTGGTAGAGGAGAAGTTCAAGGGCATCATCTCCATCTTGGTGAGTCCTCTGCTCCTCCAGGCCTCATGTTGTGGGCCATATAGGAAGACATCTTCCCCTTTCTCTTTCTCTCCAGGCTGGTCTACAGAGGGCCATGGTGTGGGGCTGGGAAGGGTGAGGTGAATGTTGGCCTGATCTGGAAGCTCCCCATGGGGGCTCCCTATCCTCTACTCCTTCCCCCTGCATCTTTGCTTCCCCTCACAGTAGCCTGGAAGCTTCTGTGGTCTCCAGCCCCTCCCCTACTACATCCCTCACACCTTTCCCTCCTCTAGGATGAAGAGTGTTTGCGCCCCGGGGAGGCCACAGACTTGACCTTCCTAGAGAAGCTGGAGGACACTGTCAAGCACCATCCACACTTCCTCACGTGAGTAGGGTGTCAGGGATGCTGGGGCAAGGGCTCACTTTGCACAAAGCCTTTGCAAGGCTAGGTTCATAGTGGTTAACTCCTGCTATAGGACTAGAGGTGTAGTTCAATGGGTAGAATGCATGCCGACCAGATCCTCCTGGATTTCATCCTATACACACACGTGCACACACACCAGCCACAGGGAAAATACTAAGTTAGGGACACTTGTACAAAGCCACCATTTCTAGAGCATGGCTTCCTCTTTTTTTTTGAGAATGAAACTCGCTAAGATTTTATTTATTTATTTATTTATTTTTAGGCTTCCTTACGTGAAACTTGCTTTTTTTTTTCTTTTTGTACTGGAGATTGAACTCAGGGGTACTCGACCACTGAGCCACATCCCCAGCCCTATTTTGTGTTTTATGTAGAGACAGGGTCTCACTAAGTTGCTTAGCACCTCGCCGTTGCTGAGGTTGGCTTTTCATTTTGTTTTTTGTTTTTTGTTACCAAGGATTGAACCCAGGGACACTTAACCACTGAGCCATGTTCCAGCCCTTTTTATATTTTATTTAGAGACAGGGTCTTTCTAAGTTGCCGAGAATGGCTTTGAACTTGCAATCCTCCTGAGCTGCTGGGATTACAGGTGTGCAACACCATGCCCTACTTGGACTTGGAGGGAGCAAGGAGGGAGCCGGGTGCAGTGGCTCTGTAATTTACAGATGTGTAATTACACATGTGTAATCCCATCACTTTGGAGGCTGAGACAGGAGAATCGCGAGTTCAAAGCCAGCCTCAGCAACAGCAAGGTGCTAAACAACTCAATGAGACCCTGTCTCTAAATAAAAGGGGATATGGTTCAGTGGTCAAGTGAATACCCCTGAGTTCAATCTCCAGTACCAAAAAAAAAAAAAAAATAGCAAGGAGGAATAGAAACAGAACCAAGCACCTTTGTCTCAATTTGTCCTGTGTACTTTGTGTACATTATTTCTTAACCTGTAAGTGGTCTTTTTTTTTTTTGGTACCAGGGATTGACCTCAGGGGTACCGAACCACTGAGCCACATCCCCAGCCCAATTTTGTGTTTTATTTAGAGACAAGGTCTCACTGAGTTGCTTAGCACGTTGCTTTTTGCTGAGGCTGGCTTTGAACTTGCAATCCTCCTGTCTTGGCCTCCCAAAGTGCTGGGCTTCGAACCCAGTGCCTCCCACATGCGAGGCAAGCACTCTACCACTGAGCCACAATCCCAGCCCCACGCCGGCTTTTAAGTGACTTTTAAGGGAGGCATTCTTGGCGTTTTCCCTATTTTATAGCAGGACTCAGTGAATTGCCCAAGGTTATCTCACAGCTAGCTTACAGAGCTGAGACTCACTCCTGGGGCTATTAAATGCCAAAGCTTTGACGATTGTTTGCTTAATCAAATACTAAAAACTTACTTCTGCCAGGCACAGTGGCACATGCCTGTAATCTCAGCTACTCAGGAGGATCAGAAGTTTGAGATCAGCCTGGGCAATTTAGCAAGACTCTTTCAAAAAAATCACAAAAAGGCTGCCATGGTGCATGCCTATAATCCCAGGAACTCAGAAGGCTGAGGCAAGAGGATCTCAAGTTCAAGGCCAGCCTCAGCAACTTAGTGAGACCCCAAGCAATTTAGCGAGACCCTGCCGGGTGCAGTGGCACACACCTGTAATCCCAGAACTTTGGGAGGCAGAGACAGGAGAATCGTGAGTTCAAAGCCAGCCTCACCAATGGGGAGGCGCTAAGCAACTCAGTGAGACCCTGTCTCTAAATACAACATAAAATAGGGCTGGGCGGGCGCGGTGGCTCAAGCCTGTAATCCCAGCACTTAGGGAGGCTGAGACAGGAGGATCGCGAGTTCAAAGTCAGCCTCAGCAACGGCGAGGCGCTAAGCAACTCAGTGAGACCCTGTCTCTACATAAAACACAAAACAGGGCTGGGGACGTGGCTCAGGGGTCGAGTGCCCCTGAGTTCAATCCCCAGTACCAAAAAAAAAAAAAATAGGGCTGGGGATGTGGCTCAGTGGTCAAGTATCCCTGAGTTCAATCTCCAGTACCAAAAAAAATAAAAAATAAAAAAGCAGAGTGTTGCTAGGTGTGGTGGCAAGTACATGTAATCCCAGCAGCTCGGGAGGCTGAAGCAGGAGGATCACACATTCAAGGTCAGCCTCAGCAATTTAGCTAGGCCCTAAATAATTTAGCAAGACCTTGTCTCAAAATTTAAAAATAAAAATAGCCGGGCGCAGTGGCACACACCTGTAATCCCAGCACTTAGGGAGGCTGAGACAGGAGAATCGCGAGTTCAAAGCCAGCCTCAGCAATGGCGAGGCACTAAGCAACCCAGTGAGACTCTGTCTCTACATAAAACACAGAATAGGGCTGGGGATGTGGCTCAGTGGTCCAGTACCCCTGAGTTCAATCTCCAGTACCAAAAAAAAAAAAAAAAAAAAATTAGCGAGACCCTGCCCCAAAATAAAAAATAAAAAAGCAGAGTGTTGCTGGGTGTGGTGGCAAGTACATGTAATCCCAGCAGCTCGGGAGGCTGAAGCAGGAGGATCACACATTCAAGGTCAGCCTCAGCAATTTAGCTAGGCCCTAAATAATTTAACAAGACCTTGTCTCAAAATTTAAAAATAAAAATAGCTGGGCGCGGTGGCACAAACCTGTAATCCCAGCACTTAGGGAGGCTGAGACAGGAGAATCGCGAGTTCAAAGCCAGCCTCAGCAATGGCGAGGTGCTAAGCAACTCCGCGAGACCCTACCTCTACATAAAACACAAAATAGGGCTGGGGATGTGGCTCAGTGGTCGAGTGCCCCTGAGTTCAATCTCCAG
>PVHX01015653.1:0-22479 GCA_004024805.1 Geosciurus inauris
CCTGCCTCAAATTAAAATCTAAAATGGGCTGGGGACGCGGCTCAGTGGTTAAGTGCGCCCTGGGATCAATCCCCAGTACCAAATAATAATAATCAGCATTCCTTTGATGCATAAGATTTTAAGGTGTGGCAGGGTCCCTGAGATCCTGATGTCTAAGTCCTCTACTTTACAAATGAATGAACCCAAACCTGAGAGGGTAAGTAACTTAGACTAACTAAACTATTCAGGAGGCAAACCAGGATTCTCAGCTTGGCTGCTGTCTGAATTCTCTCTGATGTTGGATTCTCAGCAACATACACTGTACGCTACATATTTTCTGCATGGATCTGCAGAACTGGAGGGAGGGAGAGCTGATGTCAGCTTGCCCTACTCCCACCTTTGTCTGGCGGTTTTTCTGTTGTGATTGCAGCTTCCTTAACACCCCTCCTGCAGCCGCCATATGTATTTAACACGCTGTGGCTACACAGAACAGAGCGGTGCAGAACTCTAGCCCACAGGATGTCGCTAGAATGGGGTGAAGTGGAAAGAGGTTCTTGTGCTTAAATAAATTTATGAGTTGAACAGGTTTCTTTACTGTAGTACTTCTCAGCACCATGAAGAAGCTGTTTTGCATTTTCAGTTTCCAGGGTGGGTGGGTTTAGACATGGGATATAGTATCTTACAAACTTATCTTAACCACAACCTAGTTCCCTTTTTTGTTTCCCAAGGCTGAGCAACCACCTTGCTGTAGGATTCAGTCTTTTTCTTTGTTCTTCCTGTTGGATCATCGTTTTTAATTCATGCTTTCAGTTCTCACACTCTCATTCATCCTATTTCTCTGAGTTCCTCAATTGGGTTGCTTCTGTGGTTGTGGGTTTGGGTTTTTTTTTTTTTCCCTTTTTCCTCAATGTCTGTGGGTGGCCTTTATTCTGAGGGTAAAGAGCTATGGTAAACCAGGCGCGGTGGCTCACACCTGTAATCCCAGTGGCTCTCAAGGCTGAGATGGGAGGATTGCAAGTTCAAAGCCAGCCTCAGCAACAACGAGGCATTAAGCAACTTAGGGAGACTCTGTCTCTATATAAAACACAAAATAGGGGTGGGGATGTGCCCCTGAGTTTAATCCCTAGTAACCCCCCCAAAAAAGAAAAAGAGAGAAATACGGTGAGACAATGTGTTTGGCAGTATTGAGGATTGAACCCAGGTCCTTCAGCATGCTAGGCAAGTGCTCTATCACTGAGCTATATCCCCAGCTCCTTAAAAATTTTATTTAGAGACAGTCTTTCTAAATTATGCATGCTGCCCTCAAACTTGAAATCCTCCCGCCTCAGTCTCCCCAGTCACTTGGATCACAGGTGTGCACCACCATGCCTGGTTTCTGGCTGGTTTTATTAAAGGAAGAATGTCAAGCTTGGGTTCACTCTGCAGGGCGAGCCAGCCCTGACTTAATTATATCTCGATAGTCTGATACCCCACAGCGAGCTTGTGGAAAAGAGCAGCAAGATGCAGATGCGTCAAGAGATGGCCCTGACCAGTGGGGAAGGTGCCCTCGCCTTGTGGAGTCCTCACCTTCGCAGGACTGCAGCAGGACATTTCCCAAGATGCCCAAGCATCAGGAGCCCCTCTCCCCACCTCTAGCAGCCCTCAAGCAAGTCAGTTGCAACTTAGCATTTAGCCTCTGCTCTCCCAGAAAACTATACTGTCCAAGGTAGGATTTGTATCTTGAATAGATACAAATAATTGATCTTAATCCTCCTTGATTATGATAGTTTTGGTAATCAAAATCCCTTTATTTTCAAGGTCCTTCACAGACCTAATGACAAAGCTGGGGGCAGCCACTCAAACCACACAGCACTCGAATTAGCATCAGTGCTGATCCAATGAAATGAACACACATACATGCATATATGTATTGAACATGTATGTGCATGCATATATATGTTATATCACAAGGCTTTTCCCCTTCATACATTTTTACCAACATTTTCACATTTATTCTAAACCAAAGATGCATTTTATGTAAGTCTCTCTTTTAAGGAGTTTCAGGAATCCTAACACAGGCTTTCTCCTTTGTTTGAGGGACCCCAAAGTCAAATGAGCCACATCAAAGGCCAGGTAGAATTTATTGACAGATGGGAAACTGAGTGAACTTTATTCATCAGCATATTTACCAGCATCCATTTCAAACTTTAGTGCAATCTCCATGAACAGATCAAAAAATAGATTTCAAAAGGTCGATGGTAATGATTTTAGTGTTTTCCACTCCATTGACTCTCCCAGAGACATGTGTTACCTTTCCACTCTTACATTGAACCAAAACCTTCCTGTGAATGGGTTTTGCCACACAATGCTGTCTGCTAAGCAGCTAAACATTCCACTTTTTTTTTTTTTTTTTGGTACCAGGGATTGAACCTAGAGGTGTTTAACCACTGAGCCACATCCCCAGCCCTTTCTTAATATTTTATAGAGACAGGGACTTACTGAGTTGCTTAGGGCCTCACTAAGTGGCTGAGGCTGTCTTTGAACTCATGTTCCTCCTGCCTAAGCCTCTCAAGCCACTGGGATCACAGGTGGGCACCACTGCTCCCAGCTGCTCCTCTCTCTCTCTCTCTCTCTCTCTTTGGTGAAACTTGGGGTTGAACCCAGGGGTACTGTACCACTGAGCTACATGCACAGTTCTTTGTAAATTTTGAGGCAGGGCCTCGCTGAGTTGCCCAGCTGTTCTCAAACTTGTGAGTCTCCTGCCTCAACTTCCTGAGCATTTGGATTTCAGGTGTGTACCACCACGCCTGGGGCCTTTGTTATCTTTTTCATATTTGGGTTTATCTTGAGGTCTGTCGGTCCTAAAGATCTGCTGTAATGGGCACCCTGGCAGAGAACTGCACCCAGCCAGCAGGTTGCCCCGCCTTGCTGAGATGGAGGAAACTGGAGTAGAGATGACGCCCTATATGATAACGCCTGGACTTCTTCCAGGGAAGGAGAGGCCAAAGAAGTTTCCTCTCACTGTAAACCTGAGAATCAGGTAACCTGATAAGTACTGCCTGACTGGCCATTAGTTTAAGTGAGTCACTTGTCCGGGCTCAGGTATCCCACCAAGATGTTGAACTGAATATTTAAAGTCTTATGCGGTTTAGACTCAATGTTCTCACGCGTACAATTTCTTTCCCTTGTGTTGCATCCAAAAGCCCTAACTGACCCAGACTTCAGGACTAAGCTGCACTGCATGTCCGTGCAGAACGCCCCAGCTCTGGATTTAAGCTCAGAGTTCCTCCAGTTCACGACTGGCTGTTGTTGAGTGCACAGCCTGTTCAACTGTCCTCATTTCCTGTCTTGCCTGGCTTCTCCATGAAGCCTCAAAACCATGGACTGTAGAGATTTGTATTTAAACATGAGTATTCAGGGTTAATTCTTACAGGATGATCTCTGGGTTCTTTCCTTCTGTTATAACAGATAACATGAGGACAACCTCATGCCTTCCTGAAACCCCCCACACGTAGTAACTGAAGCACTGAGATCCTTTCACCTGCAAGTAACAGAAACCTAACTCCCAGGAGCTTAAATAAGAAAGACACTTACTCTCTTACATGAGACTTGCAGAGGCAGCGCAGCTCCCAGCTGTATCAACCATAGCTACCCAGGTTCTGTTCCATGTTCCTCCTGGGACATACAGAGCCCAGTGTCTCTCACATTTGCAAGAGTACTGTCTTTGCTCAAAGGCATGTTCAGTGGAAGGGGTAACTCATTTTATCCCACCTCCCACCCCATCCCACGTCTCAGCGTAAGAACAGGCGACTATCTCCTAGAAGCTCTCCCGTCACAAGGAACCTTATCACGTGATCAGTGCTGACTCAGTCGTGGACAAGGGCATGGAACTGCAGTGGTTGGTTCAGACCTGAAGCCAATCATCCTAACAGTAAATTTAAGTATCTGGGGCTAATTGGAAAACATCTAAAAACACAGGTGCCTGGGACCACCTCTAGAAATCCTGACTGAATTGGTGTGGGGAGGAGGCTCAGATGTGCATATTATTTAAATTTAATTTTAAACTGATATGTAAAAAATACACGTTAATGGGGCACCATGTAAGGTTTCACACAGGTACACATTGCATAATGTTTAAATCAGGTTAAACATGTTTAGCTCCTTTAAAATGTAATATTTAGTTATGGTGAAAATGTTCAGAATCATTTCTTGCAGCTTTTTGATATGTGTAGTACATTATTATCTGTGGTGACCTTATTGCACATCAGAATTCCTGTTCATCCACCTTTCCCTACCCCTTTTTTCCTTTGGAAAGCACTGTTCCACCCTTTACTCTCAAATTCTATTAGGTCAACATTTTTTTTGTGTGGTTCCGGGGGTTGAACTCGGGGTCACTGTTCCTCTGAGCTGTATCTCCAACCCTTTTTATTTCTTATTTTGAGACAGGGTCTTGCTAAATTGCTGAAGCTGGTGTCAAAATTGTGATCCTCCTGCCTCAGCCTCTAAAGTCACTGGAATTACAGGCATGTGCCACCATACCTGGAGAGATCAATTTTTTTAGATTCAATATAGGAGTAAGAACAGGTGGTACCTGTCTTTCAGTGGTCAGCTTATTTCACTTAGCAGGATGACTTCCAGTTTCATTCATGTTGCCACAAATGACAAGATTTCATTCTTTTTTTATGGCTGAATAGTATTCCACTGTGTACATGTTTTGCAGTGACTATCCTGTCCCACCCACAGCAAATGGGGTCTTGCACCATGCTGTACTGCCTGAGGCAGGGGTAGTGTTGGCAAAGACAGTCTGGAGGCCACCTAAGCTGCTGCTAAGCCAGGTCATGCTGTCGCCACCCAGTCACAAGGCTAGCACTGCAGCTGGATGTGATGCAGGCTGAAACAGAAGACTGTCGCCCTGGGGTGCAGGCGTCTTCTTGGTACTGGGTTAGAGCCCCATCTATAAGCCCTAGCCTGGAGATAACTGGGCTGCCCAAGGCTGGGGAATGGGTAGTGGAGAGTCCCATGACCACCAAGACTGACCCTAAGCTGGGCTGCACCTGAATCTCACGTGGCAGGGGCTTGCATTCTCCGGTGGAGAGTGGGCACCTGGGCCCACACCAAGGCTGGGACTGAGGAGGCTGAGACCCAGGCCTGTCCCACTGGTGCACATCTCCACCTGGTGCTTGGGCCAGCCTAGAGGCGCTACCTGTGAGCTCTGGCCTGAGCACCAGGTGCCGGGCCTCACCCTGGTAGGCCTGGCACTGGGCTCCCAGCCAAAACCCTGTGCTAGCTTGTGTGCCCTGCTCCCTGCTCTGCAGCTGAGGTTGGAGGTGGGCTATAGAGGCAGTCAGCTGCCCGGCCTGTGGCAGTCCCAGTGGCTCAGTCCATGGGCATCGGCCTCCTGGTAGGGTGGGGCTTTGCCCAGCACTGGGCTTCAAGTCTAAGGCCGGGACTTAGTTCTTTTTCCCCCAGGTGAAAAGTGCCACCTGCTCCATGTTGGATCGGGAGGAGGGTTGCTGGTGGCTATTCCTTCCTTCCTGCTTGTTTCAATAAGTCTTTTTGTTTTGTTTTGCTTAAAGTAGGCCCTGTGGCCTCACCTGATTTCTTTAGCTCTTGTGAAGGTGGTCTGGTGTGATGAGCTGTTCCGGAGATGATCCCTGGAGGGTCTAAGCCACCATCTTGCTCCATCCCTCTGGGTATTTTTTAAAGTTACCCTTGGTGACTCTAACATACAGCCCGAGCTGAGGACCACTGACTTAGACAAATCAAGAATTGCCCATGAATCATGTCAGGGAGATGAGAAAATAAACCTTGGTCAGAAACACAGGAAGAAATGACTTGTGGGTATGTTACTGTAGACCCAGCCCAGAGGTGCAACTCTGAGATCCAAAAGATCAAGTCCAGACACTCATCCCAAAAGCCAGACAGAAAAGGTGATGTAAAAAAACACAAAAGGAACTTTAATCAGTGTAGCTACACTGGGCAGACAGGGGACCCATGACCCATGTCCTTAATCTGTCAGGAGCAGAAGATGATTTGAGGTTTTATAAGAAGGAGAATAAGGTTAAGGGTGGGGAGTCAAGAGCTGGGGACTTTCCCAGTGGCTATAGCAGGTGATCTTGATCGAGTGTGATCTGTTATCATCAGTATTATTCAGGCAGGGCCTGATCCCAGATCAGAAAGTTGCCGTTGTCTGGAGGAGAGCTTCCACTCATCACAAGACTTCAGATCAGACCTGTTCCTGGAATCCACAGTGACTTGGAGCAAAGGAGAAGGATCTAAAATGGAGACAGAGGGTTGAGGTTGTGGCTCAGTGGCAGAGCGCTTGCCTCACATGTTGAGGCACTGGGTTTGATCCTCAGCACCACATAAAAATAAATAAACAAAATAAAGACACTGTGTCCATGTATAACTAAAGAACATTTTTTAAAAATAAATAAATAAAAGGGAGACAGAGATGCCAAGTGTTTAATCCTGTTTTAGACACCATGGAACTTTAACAGCCAAAAGGGAAGAGTCCTTGTTACAGATATGAAATCCACAGAAAATTTGTTTTAAATGTTTCTTTAATATCTCTAAAGAAGAGATACAGGCATTATGGCACACGCCTGTCATCCCAGTTGCTCGAGGGCCTGAAGCAGGAGGATCACAAGTGAGACAGCACCTTAGTGAGACCTTGTCTCTAAATAAAATATAAAAAGGATTGGGGATGTGGCTCAGTGTTTAAGCACCCCTGGGTTTAATCCCAGTATAAAAAAGATAAAGAAACACACACACAATGAGGTACCACCCCACACCCAATAGGATGGCTACTTTAAAAAAACAGAAGCTGGGATATAACTCAGTGCTACAGCACTTGCCTCGCATGCGTGAAGTCCCAGCTTCAAGAAAAGAAAAAGAGAACCGGGTGCAGTGGCACATGCCTAGAATCCCAGCTCTGTGGGAGGCTGAGGCAGGAGAATCACAAGTACAAAGCCAGCCTCAGCAATGGTGAGGCGCTAAGCAACTCAGTGAGACCCTGTCTCTACATAAAACACAACATAGGGCTGGGGATGTGGCTCAGTGGTCGAGTGCCCTGAGTTCAATTCCTGGTACCAAGAAGAAAAAGAAAAAGAAAAACAGAAAATAATAAGAGTTGGCTAACATATGGAGCATCTGGAACCCTGGTGTACTGCCGGTAGAAACGTAAAGCGGTACCGCCGTCATGCAAAACAGTATAGTGGCTCCTCTAAAAATTAAAAATACAATCAGCATAGACCTAGCAATTCTGCTTCTACGTATAGAGCTTAAGTAATTGAATAAGATAGGATAGATAGTAAAACAGGTAGTTAAGGAAATAGGCCTGCCCCGGCCCCTAAAAGAGGATTCTCTAAATGGACAGGCCACTCCTTGAAGTTAACCTGTAGAAATATCCCAAGCATTCCAGCCAATTTCTTTATCCCAGTACAGCTGGAAAAGGGAGGCAGGACAGACCTGAGTGAAGGCTACCGACTCAACGTCTAACTGACCAGAACATTGCACACTGAACCAATAGCCTTAATACATATTGACCAATGTCCCTACCCAACAGCTATATAAGTAGACTACTGCAAATAAGTGGGAACTCCTCTCACCCTGTCTCTTTTCTTCTCACTTGAATAAATCCTACTCTTTTACAGTTGCTCTTTCTTGTCCATGGATTTCACTCTTTGAATTTGTGAGACAAGAACCTGGAGAGAAGTCACCGTCAGGTGTGAGGGTCTGCTGCAACACTAGCGTAGCAGAGGCTGAAATCTGGTTTCCCAGTTAAAAGCAATTTCTCAAAGAGACATCTGCACTCCTATGTCTGTGGTAGCATTGTTCACAACAGCTAGGAAGTGAAAGCAAATCAAGGGCAGTGGTCAGTGGTGAATCGGTGGGTAAACAAAATGAAGATGTACATATACAAGGGAATATTACGTGTCTTGGAAGGAAATTCTGATACATGTTACAACATGGATGAACCTTGAAAATATTCTGGTGAGTGAAATAAGCCAGTCACAGAAAGACGAACATCGTGTGATTTTGTTTATATGAGCTACCTAACGTGGTCACATTCACAGACAGAAAATAGGATGGTGGCTGCCAGGGACTGGAGGGAGGAAAAGGGGGAGGGACAGAGCATTGTTTAGTGGGTAGTTTCAGCTCTGCAAGATGAAAAGATTTCTGGAGATTGGTTGCACAACAATGGATGTACTTGTTTTAAGTCAGCCTTTGTGTCACTGTGACCAAAATACCTGACAAGAACAACTTAGAAGAGGGAAAGTTTATTTGGGGCTCACGATTTTGGAGGTCCCAGTCCATAGGTGGCTGACTCCATTGCTCTCAGCATAAGGTAAGGTAGCACATCATGGTGGAAATGCCCAGTGACCACCTCACTTCATGGTGGTCAGGAAGCAGAGAGAGGGGGAGAGAGGGAGAGAGAGAAAGAGGCAGAGAGAGAGAGAGAGGATTCCTTCCAGGGCAGGCCCCAGGCCCCAGAGACTCCAGCCACACTCCACCTACCTACAGTTAACACCCAGTTAGTCCATTCAAACTAGGATAAACTATTTGGGTTACAGCTCTCATAATCTAACCATTTCAACTCTGAATGCTTCTGCAAAAACACAGGAGCTTTTGGGGGTACCTCATATCAAAACCACATCAGCACTTAACCCTACTGAACAAAGCACTTAAAAAACAGTTAATAAAAGCAGTTAATAAATTTTATGCTGTGTATTTGACCACAATTTTAAATGCTTGTGGAATAGATGCAGAGCTGAGAATTCGTGCCAGCTGCCCTCTATACAGCAGCTAAATAACAACAGGACAAGGGTAGAGAAGCAACTCCAGGAGTTCCTGGAAGCAACAGATGGCTTTTCTTTAAAGGGTAATACTTCCAGATTCCAGTGATACTTAAAGAGAGGGGGAGGGATGGGAAACAAAAATTGCCAAGGAAATTCCAGGAAGAGCCCACACCTAGTTAGTTACCCCCTTCTTGGGAGCCCCTGACAGGTGTTTTTTGGAAAAATGACCTATTGAGAGCCTGGGAAGGTGAGGCAGTCTGAGGCTTTATCTACTCCAGGACTCAGTGGGGCTTTTGCAAGGATCAGGCTGCCAGCTGTCTACTCCCCAATTTTCCATTCTAACGAAGGCCACAGGGACTGGACAATCCAAAATCATTTGCTAATAGCGACATTGCCAATATTTGGCTGAAGGATATATATGCGTATGATGCTTAGATCTGAATCACTCTAGCAGGAAATTTGCAACACTTAATGTAAGATAATAAAGCTGCAGCTCAGCATGCTGACTTGCTATAAGCTGGACGCCCTCCAGCTCATCAGCTCCTCTTTCTGCGACCCCACTTGTAATACAGGCCATCTGTTTCTTTTCTCCCTGTTCCCCACTCCCCCAAAAGTATGGAGGGCTTGCTCTGTAGACTGATGAAAACTGCCAACTTTCCCCATCCTCCTCCACCTCCTCTACCTCCTCTGCTTATTGTCCGTTCATCTCACCACCTTCCAGGGCAGGACATATCATTAAGCATTTGGCTTAAAAGGGTTTTTCTTTAGACTACTGCTGATGAAAAGAAAGTCTTCATGCTAAAGAAAGACTTTGCAGTTTTCAAATTGTGTTTGCAGAAGTGTGGACCACAGTCCACCTGGCTCAGAATTACCTGGGACTTTTGTTAAAAATGAAACTTCCTGGGCTATAACCAGATCTACCACACCAGAATCTCTGGGGGTGGGACTAGAAAGTGGCCTTAAAACAAGGACCCAGGTGATTCTTAAACCAATGAAGATTGACAGTAAGTCTTCAAAAAAGTTGCCAGAGATTAACTGCCAGTGACCTTGAGCTGAACAAGCAGGGAAGCAAAGGAGGAAAAACATTTTTTTGTGTGTGCTGGAAATCGAACCCAGGGCCTCATGCATGCCAAGTCTGTGTTCTGCCACTGAACTATAGTCCCAGCCCCAGAAGAAATGCTTTTATTTTGTTTTATTTATTTATTTTTGTGAGGTTTTTTTCATGCTTTTATTTTATTATTTTTTAATATATTTTTTTAGTTGTTGATGGACCTTTATTTTATTTTTAACCCAGTGCCTTAGGCGTGCTAGGCAAGTGCTCTACCACAGAGCCACAACCCCAGCCCAGAAATGCTTTTATTATCTCCTTTAAGTACCTTGCATGTAACTTATGGCAGTGAAACTTGACAGCAATCCCAGCTACTCGGGAGACTGAAGCAGGAGGATTTCAAGGTCAAGCCCGCTCTGTGAAACTTGCAAAAGCTTGACAATAATGTTACAAAATTGGGCATGTTATAATCTCTACTTCACAGTCTATCAATGGAAGATAGAGCAAGGTTAAGTGACTTGCCTAAGAACTCCAAGAAATGGGAACTTGAATCCAGTTTTGGCTTTTGTTGTTGCTTTTTTATTTTTATTTTTATCTTTTGGTACCAGGGATTGAGCCCAGGGATGCTTAACCACTGAACCACATCCCAGCCCTTTTTAGATTTTAGTTTGAGACGAGGTCTCACTAAGTTGCTTAGGGCCTCACTAAGTGGCTGAGGCTGGCTTTGAACTTGCGATCTTCCTGCCTCAGCCTCCCGAGCCACTGGGATTATAGGCACACACCACTGCACTTGGCTTGAATCCAGGTATAACTGAAAGTCCGTCACTATGTCAGTTCCTAGGATCCGTCCACTCTCACATCCTTCAATCAAGCCTAAAGGATGAGGTGTGATAAGCCAATCAGTCTTCTCGTATTTATAGGCAGGACCTATATTCATTTAAGTCCATTATACGAAGTGATCTAAAAAGAAAGCCCCTTCAAAAGAGGTCCAGAGACCCTCAGGGCACCTACTTCTTTCCTTATTTAAAAAAGAAGCAGATGATACCTCCCTGCTGCAGAGTGGTATCCGACAAAAGGGAGCGGCACTCCCTCAAATAATGAAGAACTGGCCAAGCCCAAGGGTGTGTCTGATGTTAAACGTTGCCTCTGGAATCACCCTTGGCTCTGACCAGCTGCTTCTTGGTCACCAGCAGGAGATCCACCTTCTGCAGCCTGCGCCTCTCCCTTTCCATCTGACTTTCCATCTGACTCCTGGGGGCAGGCTTGGGTGGCCAAGACTTGGGAAGTGAGATCCTGTATTCTACTGGTTGTGAGCCAGTCAGACAGATGTTCCACAAGGGTTTAATGAGCTACAGCTATGTGCAAGGGTTAAAGATAAATAAGGCATCACAAGGAGTTCCGGTGCCAGGGGAGAAGCAGCCTGTTTCCATAGTGATCAGGGAGCACCGTAGAGCAATGCCCAGTCACGGTACCCAGCTCAGGACTGGGAAGTAGGAGAGGGAGTTGGGGGCTTTCTGGAGGAAATCATGTCCACGCAGAGGCTCTGTGGGGTGAGTAGGAGTAACCAGATGAAGGGGACTGGTAGAGGAGACAGGCAGGAGGGAAGACTGAAAGAATAACACTGCATCGACCACAGAGAACCCATCACAGTTACCATGGGACTTGGTCAGCGTGTTGCTTTTCAGCAGTTTTTCCAAAGAAATGATTTCCCCAAAGGTCTTTCAGCTGCTCCTGCTTGTACTTTTTCTGACCAGTATATTAGCTCTAAAGGGAGTCGATGTTTAATGTGCAATAGAAACTAGACCAGACCCTTAAGAAATCAGGTAGCTGTGGGGAGATTTTTGTAACAAGGCTTTCAAACACCGGAATGATCTCTCTTGTTCTCTTTTTTTTTTTAAAAAAAATACAAACCAAGTAAAAGCACCTACTTTCTAAAAGCATGGGTGGTTAGATCAAAACACCTGCCTTCTGGTGAGTTATTTAAACTCCCTGAGCCTCATGCTTCCCATGTAGCATGGGAGCATTAATACCTACTTTGAATTGTGGCTCATAACTGACATATATTAAGCACTCAACCAGGGGCAATTATTCTTATGCCTGCCCACACTTGTTGTCATTAGCTATAGATTACACAAGTGCACGTAAAACGGAATTCATTTAACACAACAGTTGATTCACTACACAGAACAAAAATGTCATCTCAGTTAAATGGGTGGGTAACCATGAAGGCCAAGG
Source organism: Geosciurus inauris (assembly GCA_004024805.1). Taxonomy (NCBI): domain Eukaryota; kingdom Metazoa; phylum Chordata; class Mammalia; order Rodentia; family Sciuridae; genus Geosciurus; species Geosciurus inauris. Next base: position 12,043 of record PVHX01015653.1, read on the forward strand.
GCAGGGCATGAGAGTCATGTGCAAAGAATGTGGAGAGATTTAAAAACTGTTATTCAAACATCCCCAGGTTATAAGAGTTGTGGTAGCAGCCTGGTGTGTGGCAGCACCTGTAATTCCAGTGACTTGGAAGGCTGAGTTAGGAGGATCCAAGTGTGAGGCCTGCCTCAGCAGCTTAGCAAGGCCCTCAGCACCTTAGCAAGACCATGTCTCAAAATTAAAAAAAAAAAAAAAAAGAACTGGGGATATAACTCAATTGTGAAGTGCCTCTGGGTTCAATTCCTAGTACCAAAAAAGACAAAACAAAACAAAAAATGTGGTAGAACAGACTGAGGGAAATGGGGTATTTTGGAGAAATTTTCAGTGAACAGCAAATTTTCAACACCCCCTCCAAAGGGGAAGGAAAAAGGGTTCTCTTGTTTTCCTTAAGCTAAGTGAGAATGGGCATTTGTAAGAAGCACATCAAGAACTTGAATCCAAAGGGACTGGATTCTAGAACACACCTGAGAATGCAGAAGCCTGGCTGAGGCTGATCGGGAAGGGCCTGTGTTGGGAGAGAGGTGCCCCTCCAGCTCCAGCACCCTCCCAGGAAGTACCTGGGGACCTGCAGAAGGAGCAGCCTGAGTGGGTGCTAATGAACCCCACCAAGAGTTTGCTTGGAAGATGAAGAACCTCCAGTAAAGGTCAGGGATGGGGCCTCCAATGCCCAGGGACTGAGCTGGGAGCCACAATGAGTCAGTTGGATGACAAAATTGGTCTGTTTGGGAGGCAGCCTCCAGGACGTGGTTGGGCTGTGGGTGATGGCTGATGTGTGGGTGGCGAGAAGAATTTCCTAAGACAAAGAGAAGGAGTTAAGAGAGGTTATTGGAGGAAGATACACCGTGAGAGCACAACAGAGACAGGACCAAGATGTCTGTCTGTGGACTCAGAGGCCGCCTGGGCTTCTATGTGCTTCTGAGTTCTGTGTTTAGCTTTGGTGGACTTTTCACTAGAGAGTGGTTTATGGTGAGTGAGGGGGTGACTGACAGATTCCTGTGCCTTGCCCATAATGCCTACTGCACAGGTACCAAATGTTCATTCCCGGGTTTGACATCGGATGCATTAGATACAAGTAATACATTTAGGTCTTCATCAGGAGCTTTCCCTTTTTAGGTTACTCTAGGTGGAATTTGGGTCTCTGCACATGCTCCTTGGGATGGTGAAGCAATCTTTTGAAAACAGGATCTTGCTGTTCATACTTCCGGGAAATTTGCTTCTCCAATAACATGATGGGTCAGGATGAAAGAAAGGCCCTTAGGTTCATTTCAGCTCTGCTAATCGAGGTGAGATGGGTCCTGGGACAAGGATCCCTAATCTATCCGGCCTCATCATCTGTCCTCCAATCGTCCCCATCACCTCTGCCAACATCATAGTAGCATTAGTTTGTAGGACTGATACAGACTGAATTGTGTCTCTCAAAATTCATCTGGTGAAGTCCAAATCCCCTGTGTACTGGTATGTGGAGATGAAGCCTAGGAAAGTAACTAGTTTAGATAAGGTAACGAAAGTGAGGACCTCATGAAGGGACCAATTCCCATATAAGAAGTCAGATCAGAGAGCTCTCTTTCTCTATCCCCCATCAAAACACACAGCAAGAAGGAAGGTATCTTCTACAGCCAGGAAGACAGCCCTCACTAGACCCCAACCACGCTGCATGCTGATCTTGGACTTCAGCCTCCAGAACTGTGAGACAATACACGTCTGCAGTTTGAGCCACTCAGTCTATGGTTTTTTCCTATGGCAGCCAGAGCTGACCAAAACAGTGACCAATGGGAATGAAGGCATGGAATTCTGAGACCAGGCTGTAGAAAAGCAGATGCCTCTAGGAAGCTGGTCCAAGAACCAAGAAAAGTCCAATAAAACGTTTGCCCAGATACCTCAAGAGCATAACTCACACTCTCTAGCTGTTATGGACCATCTGGTTAGTACCATTCCTGGGTACAACTCCCTAAACCAGTGTTCCTTAAAGAATATTCCTGGGAAAGAAGAAAAGTGTTTGTTGTTTAGTAGAAAATAAAGCTGAGGAAATACTGTCCATGTGGTCTCCTCTAGCAAAAGCAAACGCAATCCAATGTCCCTTAGCATCCCCAAGGCTCTGTGAAGTCCTGCAGAAAAGACAACTACCGATCTTAAATTAACTTAAATTAACATTTTCCAAATGGGCCATGGAGCCCTCTTCTCCTTGGTAATGACAGCTCATATGCTGTGATGTCATGCTCTGTGGGAACATTTTTTGAAGACACTGCTGTGGACTTTTGACCTAGAATGCTCTGGATGAGGTGGACAGAAGCCTGGATAAATGGCCTTTGCAAATGTTCAGTAGTGCCAAAGAACTGGTGTTCCTACTGCTCTCTGTTGGGCCTGGACTTTGGGGCAGCCAAACTGCTCATCAAGCAGATGCTTTCCAAAGCTCTTCACTGGGAAAAGCCTTATCTTCAGTGATCCATTATCCTCTGTGACTGGAGGCAGGTTCCGGGGCAGCAGGACCCCTCCCTGCCTTCTTTCCATAAACCCCTCCCTCCCTTCTTTCTATTTTGTTGAATGAGCCAGATTTAATGGGCTATAAGCATAAAATAAGTTTCTTCTTTCTGAGAAGAAAAGCTTTGAGCTGCTCTATGCTCTAATTCTTCCTCGCCCTGGGACAGCATCGTAGGCATGTCCCATGGCTTCTCTAACCATTTGTGGAAAATAAATGAAAAGTCCTTTATTTGTGCATTGAAAATGAAGTCTGTTTAATACTCATAAAATTCTATTCTAGTCCAGAGTAAAAATTAGAACTCCAGATTTTACCCAAAAGATTCCTTCCCTTCTCTGCTTTGGACCTGGCTGAGACTGGGGGCAGAGTTGAATCAGTTTCTTTTCTTTCTCCACTCTTCCCGCTTTCCATCTTACACACTGCTGTTGGTAACTGTCCAGGATTGGATCCTGGGAAGAGGATGCAGGACAAGGGCTCAGACCCTCACTGTTGGACTGCTGTGGTCTTCTGCTGGATCCCTCACAATGGCAAATGCTTTCTCTCCTGGTGAGCTTTTGGAGGTACCTCAGTGATCTGCTTGCCCAGTCCTTGATGGTGATGAGGACTCCAGGACTCCCTCCCGTGACCCTTAGCCCTTCCAAGCCTGTACCCTCTCCCTGGGTCACACTGTTTCTGGACAGCCCTGCTGAGAAGAGTCACAGTGACTCTTAGCAAATCCTAGGCCAGCTGCTTTGGAATCTAGAACCCAGGAAAATGCCAAAGGCTGAGAACGCCGCTCATGTACTGGAGCACCTGCTTTGCATGAGACTCTGGTCAGTCTCCAGCACCACACACATGTGCATGCACACACAAACACACACACACACGCGCACACACACACACATGAATAGGAGAAAAAGACGTGATAGCAAATGCAGCTGATCCTCAAGATGTTATGTCTTGGGGCTGGGATTATGGCGCAGTGGTAGCATGCTCTCCCTGCGCTCATAAGGCACCGGGTTCGATCCTCAGCACCACATAAAAAATAAATAAATAAATAAAGATATTCTGTCACCTACAACTAAAAAATAAAAATTAAAAATTAAAAAAAAAAAAAGATGTTATGTCTTCACTGTGAAGCGGAGGTAGGCCAGCCTTGCTCTCTGACCTTCAGATGTCGCTGGGCGAGAGTCAGGCTCTCATTATCTTGGCTCTGAACCACAAACTCTGCAAGAAGTTCTTTTTAAAATCCCCTTGCTCAACTTGAAGCACATCCTTTCCTACCTGTGGGGTTGAGACACCCAGCACACTGATCACTGTCACTAAAGGCATCCTCCTTCTAGAAATGATTCAAATCCAGTCTTGAGAGTAGGTGATGATTCACGAGCAACTGGTCTCTGCTCCTCTTAACAAGCTCTGCAGACGAGGCCAAGTTTACCTGTGTAAACAATTATGTTGTCCTCGGCTTTGGCGAACTTATTTGAAACCACCAGACAGTCTCATTTCAATGTCCTGTTATTTAAGTATTCTTCCTCTGGAAGTTTTTGTCTAAAGTTTGCGAGTGTGCAGCACAGCTGCAGTTTGACGTGGGCGTAATGCACGGAAAACACGCCAGGCATGTTGACAGTGTCTCTGCAACTTTTATTGGAAGCTCCCAAGGCTACAACCTCTGGAGAGCTCATGTTTTCTAACACCAAATGTCTTTAATTTCTCTTCATTGCACGCTCTTGTCTTGTACTACTTGATATTAGCCAGCCTTTATTGTTAGTGATATTTCTTTTTAAATATATGAATACATGACCAGTGAAACTCCACGTCATGTACAACCACAAGAATGGGAAGTGGTACTCCATTACGTATAATATGTCAAATACACTCTACTGTCATGTATAACTAAAAAGAACAAATAAAAAATTCTACAAAAAAGATCACAGAGTGTGTGATGCAGCCAGACTTGAGTCTATATGAACTGATTCTCTATGTACTTACCCACAAATCTCTTCTAACATAGGTATATAACTAAAAGACAAGGCAGGGTTTGATAGATTCAGGATCAAAATATTCTGGAAGTATGGAAGAGGAGAAGACTGGTCCTGATCAACGTGTTTCTTCCTGGGAAGAGAGAGTTTTCCCAAACTCCCTGAGTTTGAGCAGGTACTGTGAGCCTCAGGATTCAGTCAATAGATAAAAGGGAAAAAGACCTTCCAGAAATAGAGACCAAGCTGAGCAAAGAACAGAGAGGGGAGGCCAGGACCATGTGAGTGAAATGAGCTGGCCATGGGGGACATAGTTCTGGAAGGGTATTTTGGGGTCATATCAGAAGATTCTGGCTACTGAGCTAAAGATCTGATTCAAAATATGAACGAGGAGGCCACTGGATGCTTTGGGCAGAGAGGTGACGATGCTGTGGCCGCAGTCTTCTGAAATGTAGCAGCAGTTTCGTGTCTTCAGGGTCTGTGGAGAACGCCAGGGCTCCGCTCCTGATGGTCTGCTCTGCTCTGCTTGGGGTTGAGGGGTCCAGTGAAATGAGGCAGCAGCAAAGACCACCCATGCAAAGGACGTGGGCTGCTCCATCCAACACTCATGGCAGCTGGTGTGGAGAGCCTGGGAGAAACAATATGACTCGGCTGGGCTGGAGGTAATGTCAGGCTCAGGAGTGTCACCTCTGCAGTCCTGGGTGAGGCCATGGCGAGATGGGAAAGCTACCAGTAGGGAAATCAGGTGTAGATTTCTATAACCCCAGAGACTCAGGAAGCTGATGCAGGAGGATCACAAGTTCAGGGCTGGCCTGGACTTAGTGAGGCCCTCAGCAACTTAAGGAGACCCTGTCTCAAAATAATAAATAAAAAGGACTAGAGAAACTCAGTGGTAGAGCCTCTGGATTCAATTCCCAGTATAGGAAGGAAGGAAGGAAGGAAGGAAGGGAGGGAGGAAAGGAGGGAGGAAGGAAGGAAGGAAGGAAGTAAAGAAGGAAGAAAGAGAGGGAGGGAGGGAGGGAGGAAGGAAAAGGAAAGAAAAGGAAAAGAAAGGAAGGAAGGAAGGAGAAAAGGAGGAAAGGAAGAAAGGAAGGAAAGAAGAAAGGGAAAGGAAAGGAAAATAAAGGAAGGAGAAAAGGAGGAAAAGGAAGAAAAAGAAGGAAGGGAAGGAAGAAAGGAAGGAAGGAAAGAAGGGAAAGAAAAGGAAAGGAAAGGGAGGAAGGAAGGAAGGAAGGAGTAGCTTTCTGTTGAAATCTGCCCACAAACCATGTAAGCATTCACCCATTTTCATTACTCAAAAAATAAAAATTGTCCGTGTGGCGGCCTACTCCAGTAATCCCAGCAACTCAGGAGGTTGAAGCAAGTTTGAGGCTAGCCTCAGCAATGCAGTGAGACCCTGTTTCAAAATAAAGAAGGGTTGGGGATGTAGCTCAGTCCAGTGTCCCTGGGTTCAGTCCCCAGTGCTGCAGATGGCCCCGCCCCTGTGAGTGCCTTCGTGTACGGCCTGCCAGTTGTGTTAGTCCAAAGTCCGGGTGCAGCAGCCTGTATTCTCTGCCAGGACCTCACAAGCCCAAAAATAAGAGATCGGCCAGACTGAATTCTCATCAGGAGGTTTTTGGGTAAGGAAGAATCTAGCTACACGCTCGATCACGTGAGCAAAATTGGGTTCCTTGTGGCTACAGGACTGAGCTCCCTATATCCTTGGTGGCTGCTGATGGGGGGCTGCACCCAGAGGCTCACAGGTCCCTGCCCTAGAGCCACTGCTATCTTCAATGCCAGTGGTGGAGACACTTCCTGGTACAAGTCTTTCTCATGCTTCAAATCTCTTCCAATAAGCCTAGCCTCTTAACAGGGTTCATCTGATTAAGCCAGGCTCACCCATGTAATCTCCTTTCTTAAAGGCAGCTGTGCTGCGGAACACACCTGGTCTAGTGGCTAGAACACAATATCAAAGTCTTGGGGATCATGCAGTGTTTATCTACCAGAGGGCAAGAATCTTGAGTCACACCCTAGGATCCTGCTTTCCACAGCTCCTAAGCCCTCAAGGGCTGGAATCATATAGCGAATGTCTCGGTTTGTCGGTTTGTCGAGCTGGAAAAGTGCATCACTGCCGTGATGTTAAAATATAGCCCCTCATGGGCTGGGGTTGTGGCTCAGTGGTGGAGCGCTTGCCTCACTCGTGTGAGGCACTGGGTTTGATCCTCAGCACCACATAAAAATAAACAAACAAAATAAATATACTGAGTCCATCTTTTTTAAAAAATCTTAAAAAAAAAATAGCCCCTCACCTGGGCCACTCGAAGTCCACTTGAGGTCCCTTCACCTCCTCCCCTTCTCAGCATGTATCACAACCCAATGAATTATAAACACAGACTGAAGATTCCTTATCTGAAATGCTGGAACCAGAAGGAATTTAGATTGAGAACTTTTTCCCCTTAATTTTGGAATATTTGCATATGCATAATGAGATATCCTAGGGCTGGGACCCAAGTCTAAATATGAAATTCATTTATGTGTCATAGACATTTTGTATACATAGCCTAAAGGTAGTTGGCTACAACGTTTTCAAGTAATTGGGGACATGAAACAAAGTTTCATGATGTGGAATTTTCTACTCTTAGTGACATGTCTCCTCTCACTAGAAAGAAGGAAGAATTTTGGAATATAGAGTATTTGGGATAAGAGATACTCAACCCGTATAATGTGTTTATATGCTATTTGTTCATCCCCCCCGCCCCCCCCAGCATGAGGATAAGCATTTTAGTCCATGCAATCAAAGCAGCAGCCAGAAAAAGTGACCTGTCCCTCCAGTGGTCCTAAAGCCAACCTCCAAAGGTCGTCACAGGGGCTACAAGTCCCCATGGCATCTGCACCCCTGAGTCGCCCTCTGCCTCAGGTCCCTCCCCACCCCCGTCTCTCCCTCTACCTCCCTGGTCCTTTGCTGGGCCAGCCCTTGTCTCTGCTCTGCCTCCTCCAGGCTCACTTGTCCCCCCTTGTGCTGATTCCTCACTCTTTCAGCTTGTTGCACTGTCCGCCTTCTGAGCAAAGCCCTGCATGACACCCTTCAACATGGCAGGTGTGGCCTATCCACCCTTGCCCGGCTCTCCCTGTGCCCTCTTATTCCCATTTTCTCCATAGCCCTTACCACCGTAACCACCTAGATCTCCTTATTTATTGTGTGAATTGTGTGTCTCCTCTCACTAGAAAGAAGGAAGATCAGGAACTGGATGTGATAGCACACTCCTGTTAACCCAGTGATTCAAGAGGCTGAGGCAGGAGGATCCCAGGTTCAAAGCCAGCCTCAGCAACTTAGTAAATTTTGATCAACTTAGACTCTAAGCAATTTAGTAAAATCTTGTCTCCAAATAAAAAATTAAAAGGACTGGAGATGGAGCTCAGCAGTAGAGCACTTGCCTAGTATGTTTAAGGCCCTGGGTTCCATCCTCAGTACCACAAAAATAAAAATAAAAAAGAGCAGAGATTTTTGTCTGTTTGATTCACTGCTATACCCCTAGCACCTAGAAGAGTGCCTGCCACATAGTAGGTTCTCAGTATTCATTGTGCCCTAGCGAGCTGACAAGGCGGCAACAACTACCCAAATGAGTTTTTGTTCAGCATTTTCCCTATTAATTTCAAAGAAATCAAATTTCCAGGCCCTTCGCCCCTCCCCCAATCCACACTACCACCCCCACCCTTGCCTTTTGAACAAACTATGAAACCCCAAGAGAAGAGGTTCGGTGTCCTCTAAGAAACCTGGTATTCTTATTCTTTTGAATAGGAAAGTGCTCAGAAACTTCTAGTAACACCTGAGCCTTGTATCATATTTGTAGTTGGCAGAGAGAACTGGGTTAGAGTCACTGAGCTTTTTATCTGAGCTAATGAAAGCATTTTAGCCCAGGCTGGCCCCTCCTCAGGAGAATTGTGGAGCAAAAATACTAATAAGGTGTCTTGGGAATTCAAAGAGAAGGTCAGCAAAGGCTACCAGGGGACCGTGGAATGGACACCAGGTGATTTCAGTGGGGCCTGAGACGCCTTCCAGAAGCTGTAGGTTTGGGCTCCGGGGCTGTTTGAATCTAGATATTGGCGGCTGGCGGTTGGCTCCTGTCCTCTGCCCGGCCCCTGTTTGCACTTTATTCACCTTGTGCTCTGCCTTGGCTATGGTTCAAGTGTGCACCCCAAAGTTCACATGCTGGGAGGTTCACTTGGTCCCCAGTGTGGCAGAGTTGAGGTTTGCAGAACCTTGAAAGGGCGGGGCCTAGTACAAGGTAATTAGTCCATGAGGGCTTGGCTCTCGGAAGGAATTACTGGTCTTGCAAAGTGAGTGAGTTCTTTTCTAAAAATTTTATTTTTAGTTATTGATGGACCTTTATTTTATTTATTTGTATGTGGTGCTGAGAATCGAACCTAGTGCCTCATGCATGCTAGGCAAGTGTTCCACCACTGAGCCACAACCCCAGCCCGTAAGTGAGTTCTTGAGAGAGATGTTTGTTATAATGTGAGGCCGCCCCGTGTGCCTGGCCACTCCTGCATGCAGCCAGTTCCCTTTCCAGTTCTTCACCATGTTGAAACACAGCCAAGGAAGCCCTCACCAGAGGCCAACATATGGGGCTACCCAGTCTTGGATGTTCAGCTTCGTAATCTATGGGCTAAATACACCTCTTTTAAAATAAAGTATCAATTTCAGGTATTTTGTAATACCTGAAATATTACTTGAAATATTATTTATTTATAATATTTATATCTGAAATATTACCTGAAATATTATTTCTAGCAATAGAAAATAGACAAATGTAACATAATAATACAAACATATTTCACACAAGTTTTCTTTTTTTCTATTTTTTTTTTTTTTACACTACTGAGAATTGAACCCAGGGCCTAACACAGGCTATGTAAGTGCTCTAACACTGAGCTACATCACCAGCCCTTTTCTAGTTTATTTCAAGACAGAGTCTTCCTAAGTAGCCAAGGCTGGCCTCAACCTTGTGATCCTCCTGCCTCAGCCTCCTGAGTAGCTGAAATTCCAGCTATGTGCCACTATGCCTGGCTTCACACAGCTTTTTTTTTTTTTTTAACCTCATAGCAACATGCATTTATTCTAATGAGCTAACCACACATAGCAGATTCTAATGGATTCTAAACAATAGCCGGACAGTGTCTGCAATTTTGGATTTTTCAATAAGGTTCAAGAACCAACAAGAGACCCTGGTTTTCCTGAGTCTCTCTTTCTCTAATAGATTTGTAGAACAGAAACTCAGCACATACTCACAAGGCTCAGATACCTGAGAACTGGATAGCGATGCTAGTGCTTTCTCCAGAACTGACTCAGTCAGGGCCTGCTCTGGCTAGTGTTTGCTCTTGACATCTTCCTCCAACACAGGTACAAGCCGAGACTTCTCGTTTGGTAACTAGGTGTGTAGGAGCACTCTCCATAACTTCAATCCCTCCCTTCCATCTATCCCCATTCTATGCTGAGATGCTATAAGAGGTGAGGTCATTTGGACAGGACAGACCCTAGACAAACCAAGAAGTGTTTTTGTGTCCTGGGCAAGAAAAAGAAAAGGAACAAGAGAAGAAGATGGTGTGTTGTTTAAAAAGGCATTCTATGCCTCAGTGTCTGCTGATACAACCTGTCCAAAAAGAGTAGAACCTTAGAGACAGAACATGTCAGAAGCTGTCTAGGTTGTGGGGAGAGTGCAGAGATTGTCTGAAAAAAGTCCTAAGGGGACCTTGATGCAGAGCTTCTAAAACCAGATTGTAGAGAGGGGTGCACAGCAGTATACATTTGCTAATACTTATCAAACTTTACACCAAAAGGAGGGGACTTTACAACGCAATGTACAGTCACATCAGAAAGAACATAATGTTTAAGAATAAATGTAACCAAAGAAGTGTAAAACTTATGCCTGAAAACTATAGAACATTGCTGAAAGAAATAAAAGAATACTTAAGTAAATAGAGAGACATCTG
>PVHX01015653.1:22579-45998 GCA_004024805.1 Geosciurus inauris
ATTACCAGAAAAGTACTGGAAAAAAAAAAAAAAAACAAAGGTGGAAGATAGAATTCTTTTTCTTTTTTTTTTAAGTATTGGAGATTGAACCCTGGGATGCTTAACCACTGAGCCACATCTTTAGCCCATTTTTAATGTCCTTAGGGCCTCACAAAATTGCTGAGGCTGCCTCAAACTTGTGGTCCTTCTGCCTCTGTTTCCTGTGTCACTGGGATTACAGGCCTGCACCAACATACCCAGCAGAAGACAGAATTCATGATTTCAAACTCACTGAAAAGCTACAGTGCCTTAAGCAACGCGGTGGTGGCATTGGGAGAAACATATAGACCGTGGGGTTAAATTGAGTGTCCTGAAACAAATCCACACATCTGTGGCCTATTTATTTTTAACAAGGATGCCAAGACCTTGCAATGGAGAAAGAACAGTCTCTTCAACAAACAGTGCCCGTATAACTGGACACCCACATGCAAAGGAGCAGAGTTGGATCCACACAATATACAAAAATTAAACCAAAACGAATGAATGGCCTACATGTAAGAGCTAAAACCGTAAAACTTTTAGAATAAAACATGGAGTAAATCTTCATGAACTTGGATTTGCTGATGTCTTGGATATGACATCAAAAGCACAAATAACAAAAGATAAATAGATGAGCTGCCCTCCATTAAAATTTAAAACTTTTGTGTATGAAAGGACATTATCAAGAAAGGGAAAAAACAACATATAGAATGCAAGACACATGATTTTCAAATTAGGTATCACTAAGTATGTAGTGTCCAGAATATATAAAGAGAATTCTTACAGTTTAACAACAATAGAAACCCACCTAATAAAAAATAGGCAAGCTGGATGCTGTGGCACATACCTGTAATCCCAGCACTTAGGGAGGCTGAGACAGGAGGATCGTGAGTTCAAAGCCAGCCTCAGCAACGGCGAGGCGCTAAGCAACTCGGTGAGACCCTGTCTCTACATAAAACACAAAATAGGGCTGGGGGTGTGGCTCAGTGGTCAAGTGTCCCTGAGTTCAATCTCTGGTACAAAAAAAAACAAAACAAAACATCAAGTCCATAGGGGCTGGAGGTCTGGCTCAGTACCCCTGAGTTCATTCCCTGGTACCAAAAAAGTAAAATAAAGTAGGCAAAGGACTTGGATAATAATAGGAAAAATATTCCCAAGATTCTGCCAACAGTATTCAAATGTCAGCCAATAAATGACAATAAATAAGAGACATTTTCCCAAAGAAGTATATGTCTAATAAGCACATGAAAAGATGCTCAATGTCACTAACTATTAGGGAAATGAAAATCAAAATAACGAGACACCACTTCATACCCATTAGGATTGCTATAAAGCAGAAGAAAACAGAAACTAATTGGTGAGAATGTACAGGACTGCAGACTCTCAAACATCACTGGTGGGAATATGAAATTGTGCAGATGTTGCAGGAGTTCGGTGATTTCTCAAAAAGCTAAATGAGGAATGACCAGAAGCCCTAGCCACTCTACTTTTAGGCACAGACTCAAAAGAACTGAAAGCAGTCAAACGGATCTTGTAAGCCAACAGTCCTTGTAACACTGTCCCAATAGCCAGGGTGTGATAGCCCAATGTCTATTCATGGATGATTGAAAAAACCAACTGTGGTACATATCTACAAAGGAATATTACTCAACCCTAAGAAGAAACGAAGTTCTAATACACGCTACAATATGGATGAACCCTGAAAACATTATGCAGAGTAAAATAGACCAGATACAAAAGGACAAATGCTGCATAATTCCATCTATATGGAATGCATAGACTAGGAAAAAATTTTTTTTTGGGTACTAGGGATTGAACTCTGGGGTACTCAACCACTGAGCCACATCCCAGCCCTGTTTTGTGTTTTATGTAGAGACAGGGTCTCACTGAGTTGCTTAGCGCCTCGCCATTGCTGAGGCTGGCTTTGAACTCGCGATTCTCCTGCCTCAGCCTCCCTAAGTGCTGGGATTACAGGCATGCGCCACCGTGCCTGGCTTAGACTAGGAAAATTTATAAAGATAGAAAGCAGATTAGAGAGATCACGAAGGGCTGGGAGAAGGGGCACGGAAGTGTTATTTAATGATTACAGCAGTTTTGCTTGGGGTCATGAAAGAGTTCTGGAATTGGTGGTGATGATCAAAGCACATGATTGTAAATATAATAAATGCCACAGAACTATACAGCTGAAGATAGTTACAATGACAAATGTTATGTGATATACCTGTTGCCAAAATTTTAAAAAATAACCAGGTAACTCTAGTGAAATTAAGAAACCCTAATTTAAAAAATTAGGAATAGAGCCAGGAGGGATGGTACATGCCTGTAGCTCCAGCAGCCCCAGCAACTCAGGAGGCTGAGGCAGGAGGATCAATTGAGCACAGGAGTTCAAGTCCAACCTGGGTAAGATAGTGGGAATCTGTCTCTCAAACAAACAAAATAGCGGTAATAATAATACTAACAACATGTGCTGTAGACAAAGACTGTATCTGTAAGCTCAGCTACATTTCTTATGAAATTGATTATACAATGGGCGTTCATCAATTGATGACAAATGCTTTAAAAACAATGGATGATAGAAAAAACAATTTTAAGAGGGATTGTATTAGAATTTGCCAGGTAGTGTTAATGGAGAGCAATTGTCCATACAGTTCATTGTGTCTGCAGAGTGAGAGAAGATTCCTCTCCATTCAAACAGTCGCTGGTCTGGTATGCTGCCAAACCCCCAGAAATTATGAAAACGGAAGCTGCTGGAATTTTCCACGGACATGAATGCCGAAAATTGTAAATAAAAGGCACCCCATTAAAGCATTTTCCCTACTAATTAAGGCAAAATATTCCTGCAACCCTGCCAACAATATTCAGATGTCAGCCAATAAACGACAACATCACCAAATTTCTCCTGGAGTTCATTCTTCACCCACAGTCTCTCATCCGGGCTTCAGAGGGCTGTTTCCAGCATTAGCCTCAAAGGACAGATCTGTGGCTTGCCTCGTGTCCACCACACTTGAAGTAATGCTGCCCAAGGGTCATCTGCTGTGGTCAGAGGGGACACTCACAGGAACGAGCTACTAGTTTCTTGTGGCTTCCTATGTCCTAATGTCCCCTTTGTAGTGATTTTTTTTTCCTGAGGGATTAGGGGTGACTCAAGAAATTGGAGATTTATTTCATGTTTAAGGCATTTTTCATGTCTTCGTACATTTATTCTTACTTTTGGATTGGATCTATGGAATCAGGCTAGAACAGAAAGAGAAGAGTCACTGGTCATTTTGAGTACCTCACCTGGTTTTATCTCCTGTAAATCAACCTAGCAGATCAACCTAGAACTTGAGAAGCTGATACAAGATAGTATTAGATGGGCATTATGGGCTCTGTCATGTCCTTCCAAAATTCTTAAATTGAAGACCTAATTTTCAGGATGTGACTGTATTTTTTTTTTTTTTTTTTTTTTGGTACTGGAGAGTGAACTCAGGGGCACTCGACCACTGAGCCACATCCCCAGCCCTATTTTGTGTTTTATGTAGAGACAGGGTCTCACTGAGTTGCTTAGCGCCTCGCCCTTGCTGAGGCTGGCTTTGAACTCACGATTCTCCTGTCTCAGCCTCCCTAAGTGCTGGGATTACAAACGTGAGCCACCACACCTGGCTGTATTTTTTTTTAAATATTTATTTTTTAGTTGTAGGTGGACAGAATATCTTTATTTTATTTTTATGTGGTGCTGAGGATCGAACCCAGTGCCTCACGCGTGCTAGGCAAGCACGCTACCACTGCGCCATAACCCCAGCCCCTTTGTTTTGTTTTGATTGGTACTCTATTTATTTAGTTATTTGGTACCGAGGATTAAACTCAGGGGCACTTGACCACTGAGCCACATTCCTAGCTCTATTTTGTGTTTTATGTAGAGACAGGGTCTCACTGAGTTGCTTAGCGCCTCACTGTTGCTGAGGCTGGCTTTGAACTCGCAATTCTCTGGTCTCAGCCTCTCAAAGTGCTGGGATTACCGGTGTGTGCCACCCTCTGGCTCCCTTTTTATTTTGAGACCAGGTTTCACTAAGTTGCTTAGGGCCTTGCTAATTTGCTGAGGCTGACCTCAAACTTGGGATCCTCCTGCCTCAGCTTCCCAAGTAGCTTAGATTACAGGCGTGTGACACCATGCCTGGCTGGAATAGAATCTTTAAAGATGTACTTAACTTAATGAGGTAATCAGGGTGGACCTTCATCCAATAAGATGATGTTCTTTTATTATTGTTATTATATTTTTGGTACTGCAGATTGAACCCAGGGACATTTGACCACTGAACTACATCCCCAGCCCTTTTTATTATTTTATGTAGAGGTAAGGTCTCACTGAATTGCTTAGGGCCTTGCTAAGTTGCTGAGGCTAGCCTCGAACTTGTCATCCTCCTGCCTCAGCCTCCCGAGCTATTGGGATTACAGACGTGTGCCTCCACACCAAGCAGATGATGTTCTTTTAAGAGGTGATTAGGACACAGACACACACTGAGAAAAGACTACAAGAAAGACACAGGGAGGAGACCGCCATCTACAAGCCAAGGAGAGAGGCCTTAGAAGAAACCAACTCTACTGATGCCTTGATCTCACATTTCAGACCCTGGAACTAAGGGGATAAATTTCTGTTGTTTAAGCCACGCAGTCTCTGGTCCTCTGCTACGGCATGCAAGCAGACTAATACAACAAGCAAGTGACTTAATTGGGAGAAATGCCTGTATAGGAAAGGGGGAGAGGAGACAGCAGGAAGAAAGTCTCAGACTGCAATGCAGCTGGACATCTGAAGACTGAGAGAGAAATGGAGGAGCAGTTAGGTAGGAAAAGCCGAGTGAAGTCCTTGAGTGTCCAGCCCTGGCATCTCTGTGATGCTCAGATATTGGCTGCAGAAGCTCCTGGAGCATGGCTGGGGCGGGGACAATATAACAGCCCTGTAGGCTGTCCGCCTCCTCCATGCTCCACAGTGTGTTCTGCTGCCAGAGACCTAGCAGCAGGCACAGCCCTGTGGCTATCCGTCCCTTTGAGTGGCAGACTGTGGATCCTTCCTCTCCCTTGCTCTCCCTACAGCAGAAAGCCAGGATTGCCTGGAGACTATAGGTTGATCAATGGGAGAAAGGCCACGCTATTGAAAAATGAGGACAATTTCAATTGGCCCTGGTTTTGAGAGTTAAAATTACAATTCAAGAATTCCTATTCTAGGCTACCGATGTGCTGATACCAAGGGACATTTCCCAAACGTCATGCTGGCGGTCATCCCTCCACGCAAAATCCTCCCCCGGCGCCTCACTGCTCACTGCACTGGATGTGGGAAACCCCAAACCCAAACACACACGCAGAGAGGTTCCCCGAGAGAAGGACGCACGTGCACGTTTTACAACACAAAATTAGAAATTGAAAAGGATGACATAAACAGAAACAATTCCTAACATTTTTTCCATGCTCCATTTTGGACACCACTGCCTTCCTGAATGAGGTCTCGAACACCCAGCATGTAACACCTCCTGTGTTCTAGCCCTCTCTGGGCCTCACCCCTCTACCTGCACATCCCTGCCCCCTGCTCCACGTGGAGATCACTGGGCCCCTGCACACACTGCTTCTTCTTTGTGAAGTGCCCTTCCTTCCCTGTCTCATGGCCACCACCTGTTCACTCAGGACGGTTGTGACCTAGTGAGACCCCCGGAGGGTCTGCTGCGAGGGCTAAGGTTAGGTGTCTCCGCCCTGGGCTGACGGCCCTCGGAGGACCCTTCCACGTATTGTGCTGTGGTGTTTGCACAGCTATGTTCCCCAGTCAAAGGCAGGCATTTTTGTCTGGTTTACAATTGTCGCCCCAGCAACTATCACACAAACGTTGTACATGGCGTTCAACCAACTTTTGATTAATGAATGCTTCATGGACTCCGTTTCTCAAGGCGACATTTCCAAGGTGGAGTTTGCTCTGAACATACCAAATAATGACCATATACTGCTATTCTGCTAGCCGGTGTATGTACCTTGTTCAGAGAATATTATTATCCTAGCAGAGGGTTTTTTTTTTCCCCTAAATTTGTGGGTTTGAATTGATTAATAGAGGAACACATCATAACCACTTGGGACACCTAATAAAAATATAGGCTCAGGCTGAGGTTGTGCCTCAGTGGTAGAGCTCTTGCCTAGTATGTGTGAGGCCCTGGGTCCAATCCTCAGCACCACATGAAAAGATAAATAAAATATAGACTGAGGAGTGGGATAGCTGGGTCAAATCGTGGTTCCATTCCAAGTTTTCTAAGGAATCTCTATACTCCTAAAGACTTAAAAACAGCATACTACTGTAATGCAGCCACTTCAATGTTTATAGCAGCACAATTCACAATTGCTAAACTGTGGAAGCAACCTAGATGCCCTTCAATAGACGAATGGATAAAGAAACCGTGATATATATACACAATGGAAAATTACTCAGCAACAAAAGAGAATAAAATTATAACATTTGCAGGTAAATGGGTGGAGTTGGAGAATATCATGCTAAGTGAAGTAAGCCAATCCCAAAAGACCAAAGGCCGAATGTTTTCTCTGATTAGTGGGTGCTGATCCATAATGGGGGTGGGGAGCATGGGAGAAATGGAGGAACTTTGGGTAGGCCAAAGGGGAGGTAGGGGAAGGGAGGGGGCACGGGGGTAGCCAAGATGGTGGAATGAGATGGGCATCACTACCCAAGGTACATGTATGAAGACACCAATGGTGTGACTCTATCATGTGGACAACCAGAGAAATGGAAAATCGTGCTCATGTGTGTACTATGACTTGAAATGCTTTCTTCGGTTTGTGCTTGAGTGTGAGTGTGTCCGGCTTAGGGACCACGCTGCTCAGTTTGCGCCCATGACACATATTTGCAACACCAGCGACTGAGATCAGGACGACAGTCTGTCCTGTGTTTGTGCTGCTGTAACGGAACACCAGCATCCAGACAATTTGTAAAGGACAGAGATTTATTTCTTGGGGATGTGGAGGTTGGGAAGTTCAGGGTTGAGGGGCCCATGGTTGACCAGGGCCTTCTCGTTGTGCCTTCCATGGCATCAGGCAGAGTGACAAGAGAGCACACGCATGCCCTCGCATGCGGAACTCAGCAAGGAAAGAAAGGAAGGGAAAAAGAAATGAAATGGAATCTAGGAACACAGTGCTTTCTAAACATGAGCTGGTCCCCAAATGACCTGGAAAATTCCCTTAACAGGCAGACCATGGTCATGTTTTCCTCTCCCCACCACCACCTCCAGTTTTTCCTGCAAAATTTGGACTCAGTAAGTTTAGAGTGAAATGTAAGACTTTGTGTTTTTAGCCGGGAATGGTTGCACAAGCCTATAATCCCAGTGACCCAGGAGGCTGAGGCAGGAGGATTGTGAGTTCAAGGCCAGCCTCAGCAACGTAGGCCCTCAGCAACTCAGAGAAACCCTGTATCAAAGTACAACATAAAAAATAAAAATAAAAAGGTCTGGGGATATGGCTCAATGGTTTTAAGTGTCCCTGAGTTCAATCCCTCGTAACAATAAATAAATAAATAAATAAATAAATAAATAAATAAAAACCCTAGAACCATACTTTTAGGGTAAAAAAGACTTATGCATAGATAAATGAATGGCTAAAAGATACCGACTGACTGATGGATCATTGTCATACCGGGAATTGAATCTAGAGGCACTTAACCAGCAACTACTTCCCTAGTCCTTTTTTTTTTTTTTTTTTTTTGTGCTGGGGATTGAACCCAGAAGCACTTATCACTGAGCCACATTCCCAGCCCTTTTTCATATTTTATGTAGAGACAGGGTCTCACTGAGTCTAGTGCCTCACTAAGTTGCTGAGGCTGGCTTTGAACTCGCAATCCTCCTGCTTCAGCCTCCCAAGCTGCTGGGATTACAGGCGTGCACCACCACACGTAGCCAAAAATCATTTAATTAGGGATGAATGTTAAAGTGGGGATACTAAAATGTCAGTGGTAGAATCTAGAGGACAGGTATATGGAGATTCACCATAACATCTTTCAGTTCCCCTGTTTGACATTTTTCAGAATAAAATGTTGGAAGAGGGGCTCAGTAAGGACTAGGAGCCACAGGGGAACACCGGTAGCAAGTTAGCAGGCATCGTGTCACCCAACATTAAAGACACCAGCACAGTAGCGTGAGAATTAGTTACGTGTGCAGGCTAATCTGTCTGTTTACACATCATCGTGTGAAGAGCTAATGGAGTGCTTTTCCAACATGACCTTTACTCATGTTTGTTTCAGGAAATTATTAAAGAGTGTGCCCACAGAAAAACTTTAGTCAGTTGCTACTTAGTGCAGGTTGAACCTTGCGGAGTGAAGATAAAGAGGGCTTTGTATTCCAGAGTTGTTTTTTTCCCCAAGTTCAAGAAGAGCATTCACAGAAATAATATTCAGTTGTAAACAATTCAAAATTATTCAGTTATCTTGCAAGTGATTTCTCTAGTCACTCATTTAATTAGATAATTTTTAAAATTTTTATTTGTTCTTTTTAAACATGACGGTAGAATGTATTTTGACATATGTACAAATGGAGTATAACTTCCCATTTTTGGGGTTGTACATGATTGGATAATTTTTTTTCTTTCTTTTTTTTTTTTTTTTTTTGGTACTAGGCATTGAACTCAGGGGCACTCGACCACTGAGCCACATCCCCAGCCCTATTTTGTAATTTATTGAGAGACAGAGTCTCACTGAGTTGCTTAGCATCTCACCTTTGCTGAGGCTGCCTTTAAACTTGCCATCTTCCTGTCTCAGCCTCCCTAGAGGCTGGGATTGTAGGCATGGGCCATTGTGCCCAGCTGAAAAATTTTTTTAAAAAGTGTAGTATGTGGGCTGGGCACAGTGGCACACACCCAGCAACTCAGGAGGCTGAGGCAGAGGGATTGCAAGTTCAAGGTCAGCCACAGCAATTTAGCAAGGCCCTGAGCAATTTAGTGAGAACTTGTCTCAAAATTTTAAAAAAAGTGTACAGAGGATTTTTTTAAAAAAGCAATGAATCAAAATGTAGGATAATATCAACCCTCATAAAGCTCACACCCCAATAAAGAGACAAAGACTAAACAAATAAATGCAATATGTCACCGGGTGGTAAGAGTCATGGAGAAAAGGAAGCTGGGATGGGCCGGGGGCTGCAAGTAACTGGGGACTGGGCTGTGAATGGGCTGACCAGCGGAGGGTGTGCCTTGCAAGCAAGACACAGGAGGTAAAGGGGTGACCTGGGAAGGAATGAGGGAGAAGAAGTCGCAGGCGGAGGTGAGCTTGTGTAGACGCCCTAAGGACCCAGTGGACCAGGGAACCCGGAGGCCAGGAAGCTGGAATGGATGGAGGGCGGGAAGGCTGGAGGTGAGATGAGAGGCGGGATGGCCGCGGGGAGACTGCCCGAGATTTGGCAGAAGGGCGACAGGATTCAGCTCACCTTAGACTAATGACCCACCAGTGAGTGCGACGCAGAAACCAGAGTCAGGCCCCTGCGAGAGGTGCATTCCCAAAGCCCAGCGGGGGTGGTGATCAGGGAAATGTCCCAGGGCTTCGAAGGGACCTGGAGCCAGGGAGGAGACCATGGTGCACAACGATGGAGAGCTGGAGAGCGCTGCGCAGAGAGCCCTGGCAGGAAGGTGCAGGGTCAAACCTGGAGCTCCTGGGAGGTGGCAGAGGGAGGCCTGGTTGGTGGGTCACTGGGGCCACTTCCGGAGGCCAAAAGTGCCACTCTAAGGAGCTTGGACCTTATATAGAGTGAAGAAAAACATCAGAATTTCATTCTGGTTTTTATTTTCATTCTTTTTTTTTTTTAATTTTTAAAATGATTTAAAAAAATTTGTAATTGTGATAAAAAGAAAACAACATAAAATTTGCCCTCTTGACCATTTTTAGATAAGCTTCAGTCATGTGAAGTACAATGGTGCACACCTGTAACCCAGTGACTTGGGAGGCTGAGGCAGGAGGATCTCAAGTTCAAGGCTAGCCTCATCAACTTAGTGAGCTCCTCAGCAACTTAGTGACACCTTGTCTCAAAGTTAAAAATTAAAAGGGCTGTGGATGTAACTCAATGAGAGAGTGCCCCTGGGTTCAATCCCCAGTACCAAAAGAATTAGAGAATTAAAAATTAAAAGTGTATTTACATCGGGCTGGGGTTATGGCGTAGTGGTAGCGTGCTCGCCTAGCAAGCATGAGGCACTGGGTTCCATCCTCAGCACCACATAAAAATAAAATAAAGATATTCTGTCCACCTACAACTAAAAAATAAATATTTTTTTAAAAAAGTATATTTACATTGTTGTACAACAGATCTCCAGAACTTCTGTGCCTTGCCAAACGAAAACTTTATACCCATTGCACAGCAACTGCTCAGTTCCCCACCTGGCAACCAGTTCCCTAACAACCACCATTCTACCTTCTGTCTCTGAATTTGACCACTCTGGGTACCCATATAAACAGGACCACCTGGCATTTGTCTTCATGTGGTTGGCTTATTTCACTAAGTAGAATATCCTCAAGGTTCATCCATATGAACCATCCTAATTTCTACACCCAAGAGACTTCCACTAAACTCTTCTATTTCTACTTTTCTCATACTAATCATAACACATGGAAGTCCAGGCCGGAAAAATTAGTAGTGGCCAAGGCCCTTCTGTCCCCATGTGTCCCTGCACAGGTGCCATTTCATAGCAGGGAGACTGAACATAAACTTTGTTTTTTTTGCTAGGTTTTGTGAACATGATGTAGTTTTTAGGGTTTTAACCAAATTTAACTACAAACCCGGTCTGAAATTCAGGAGAAAGAAGAATTTCATTTGCAGTTCCCTTCAAAGTGAAAGTGGAGTCCAGGTCTGTGGCAGCTTGGCCAGAATGTTGTTTTTGGCCTTCGTGACCCTCCATTCTTAAAATGCATGCCATTTTTATTCAACTGTTAAGATGTGTGTCTCTAGTTGATTAGATAAGGGCTCTGAGCTAGGCGGTGAGGGTGGAGGAGGAAGATGAGAACATTGAAGAATTCTCTCTTTGATTTCTTGCTCTCTGAAGCTCTCTGCCATCCCCTGAGTTTCCTTCACAGAGATCCACTTAGCAACCATGTCCTTGGCAAGCATGCCCAGCTTGACTGTTGTTTGAAAGTTTTCTGTTTTGAAGGAAAAGTCTTTGATTTTTTTTCCTTCTGTCTTTTTTTAAAAATTTATTTTTAATTGCTGTAGTTAAGTACTGTGGGCCAAATTCTGCCCATAGTTACTATGGCATCTGTATTGTACACATAAGCAAACTCTGAGGTTGAGCGCATTATGAACTTTTAGCAATAACAACTTACATCTGCGTGTCGTTTTACATTGTAGAAAATGACCGCATGTTCTGTTATTCATTTGATCCACACATACACAAACCCTATGCAATAGATAAAGCAGAAATATGTAGTCCTTGGCTTATAGGTAATATAACTGAGGCTCAGAAAGATTCAACAGCTGGTCCAGGCCACACAGGCAGAGATGGGCTCCAGCCAGATATCCTGATTCTGAAAAAGTCTGTGCCAAGGAGTGTTCTTGTTTTGATTGGGTGATTAAGAAATTACACACACAAACACAGAGTTAGAGAGTTATATTATTACCCTACAATGCATGGTGCTTCTAGAGGATTTGAAAAGTGAGGAAGAAAACATAATTAGTTGAAAAGAATCAGATTTGTGAAATGCAGGACACTGGAATCTTGTAGGAAGTGTCAGGAGGAAACATGGTAGATTGCAGACAACAAGAGGGCAGTAGCTGACATCTACTCTTTGTCTTTTCAGTTATCCCCAGCACTGCGTCTTGTGCTTAGTTATTAGTGGATGGAGGAAAGCATGAACATGGTTACTCAGAGTTCTAAAGGAAGCCTGACCCAGGGTTTGAAAATTCTCCCAGGAATAAAAGCCCCAACTGGTTCATTGGAGCCTCTGCAGGGAGAGAAAAAGAAAGGGATAAAGAGGGGCTCCATCTGTAGCAGCTCTCATTCCATCCCCTTGAGAATCATATAGCTGACAACCGGTTCAACGCTGGGTGGACAACTCATGCTGAGAATTTCCAGTTTTTCTAATCTGTCATCACTTTTTTTTTTTTTTTTGATGCATTTAGTGATGTTAATTATCCACCCATCGATCTGAATATCTTGTGATCAGCTAGGTGGTGCCTGGCCCACAGCAGGTGCTCAGGAAATGTCACAGAAGGAAAGAATGAATGTCAGGGGTCAATAAGGAGCAGACAAGAGCCACATGGACAAGCAGGAGACCCTATATAAGGAGCTGTGTTGTACCCTCTCTTCCCCAGCTGCTGTTGAAAAATGGAACCTTTGGTTTGGCAGAACAGCACTCTGCTGTGACTTAAGTTTCTAGATGAGGAAAGAAACACACACACACACACACACACACACACACACATAATTACAAGACAAACCCCCTGGCTATGGGGGATTGTTTGCTGATGTCATCAAGAATGACACCCACTGGCAGTTATGGGATTACTTTTCCCAGTATTTATCGCAGTTTATAATGGTCCTTGTCATAATTCAATTTCTGATAAGGTAAACATATAAATGGATTCATATTTAAGTGTTTACAGCAATCTGTAAGAAGTCTTAGGTAAAATAAAGAATAGATATAACTCAGTACATTGAAGAATCTTTCATGTAATGAATAATCACACCTAAATGCTCTGATTTCCAAAGTATGTATGTTAGTCAACTTTGCATTGCTGTGAACAAATACCTGACGAGAACAACTTAAAGGAGGATAAGTTTATTTTGGCTCATGGTTCTAGAGGTCTCAGTCCATAGTCGGCTAAATCCATAGCTCTGGGCCAGAGGTGAGAGAGAACATCATGGTGGAAGGGCATGGTGGAGAGAAGCTGCTCCATTCCTGGCAGCCGGTGGGGCAGAGAGAGGGGAAAGGAGAGAAGCAGCCATAGGGAAGGTTCACCCACCCAGGGCACACCCCCAGTGACCCACCTGCCTACAGGTACCACCCACTTCATTCAAACGAGGATGGACTGCCCAGGTTACAGCTCTCACAGTCCAATCACTTCATCTCTGACTATTCCCACATTAACAAAGGAGCTTTGGGCAGGGGGTTACATGATATTCAAACTTTAACAGTTGTGTTTCTTTAGATTTCCAATTTTGTTGAAAGTCAAACTAACCTATATTTTGTAAATGTTCATTAGGCCTGCTGGATGGATGATGTTATTCAGTTCAGCCATGTCTTCATTGACTTTCTGCCTACTGGATCTTTTAATTACTGAGTGAGTGTTGCAGTCTCCAACTATAAAAGTGGATTCATCTGTTTCTCCTTGCAATTCTATCAGTTTTCAACTCACATATTTTGACACTGTGTTCTTAGGCACATACCGATTGAGGATTGCTATGCCTTCTAAAAGAAGCTATGCTCTTTTATTTATTTATTTATTTATTCTTTAGTTGTAGGTGGACAGAATATCTTTATTTTATTTTTATGTGGTGCTGAGGATCGAACCCAGTGTCTCACACATGCTAGGTGAGCACTCTCCCACTGCGCCATAACCCCAGCCCAGAAGCTACACTCTTTTTTTTTTTTTTTTTTAAATATTTTTTTAGTTGTTGATGGACACAATGTCTTTATTTTATTGCTTTGTATGTGGTGCTGAGGATTGAACCCAGGGCCTCACGCATGCGAGGCAAGCGCTCTACCGCTGAGCTACAATCCCAGCCCCGAAGCTACACTCTTATCAATGTGTAATGCCCCTTTTTATGACAATTTTCCTAATTCTGAAGTCTACCTTATCTGAAATTAATATAACTACTCCAGCTTTTGGGGGGGATAACGTTAGTATGGTATCTTTATCTCTTTACTTTTAACCTACCTCTGCCTTACACTTAAAGTGGGTTTATTATAGACAAGAGATAGTTGAGTCCTTTTTTTTTAACCCATCCAGACAGTCTCATCTTCTATGTATTATTTAGATCATCCACATATTAAGTGATTATTGTAATAGGTGGAATAATATCTTCCCTATATATAACTTTTTTCTGTTTATTGCACTCGCTCTTTGTTTCTTTTTTATCATCTCTTTTTTTTTTACCTTCTCTGATTTTAATTGAGAATATTATATGATTCCATCTTCTCTTTCTCTTAGAAAATCAAATACACTTCTTTAAAACGTTTTTTTTGTAATTACCCTAGAATGTGCAATACAGGTTTGTAATTAGTCTCACTCCACTTTCAAATAATACTACACAGCTTTGCAAGTAGTGTAGGGAGCTTCTACCAGAGCATTCCCGCCTGCTTTTTCCCGTCCCTTATAACAGTGATGCCGTTCATGTCATTCATCTATATGCTGTAATCATCCCATACATTGTTACTATAATTATTTTGAACAGCTATTAGATCAATTAAGAAATTAAAACATCTTATTTTACCTTTATTTACTTCTCTTCCTTTATGTACACAGATCCAAATTTTTGATCTGTACCATTTCCCCTCTCTCTGGAGTACTTAACATTCTTTTCCTTTTCTTGTTTCTTTTTTGCAGTACCAGGAATTGAACCCAGGGATGCACTTTTATTTTTTTTTAATTTTGAGACAGTGTCTTGCTAGATTGCCGAGGCCTAGAATTTGTCCTAGAATTTGTGATCCTCCTGGCTCAGACTCCTGAGTAACTGGGATTACAGGTGTGTGCACCACTCCTGTCCTCTGCTTATTTGCCTGAGAATGTCTTTATTTCTTCTTCACTTTTAAAGCATGGTTTTACTGGATACAGAATTCTAGGGTGATGGGATTTTTTTTTCAATACTTGAAATATTTTATTCCACTCTCTTCTTGCTTATATTGTTTCTTATGAGAAATCTTAGGTGATTCTTAATTGTGATTTTTCCATAGGTTAAGTTGTTTTGTGCCTGTAGCTTCTTTCAGGATTCTTCTCTTTGTCTTTAGTTTTCTGCAGTTTAAATATGATACTTCATATTAAAAAGTGTACTTTTTTTTTTTTTTTTGGTATTTCTCCTATTTGATGTACTCTGAGTTTCCTGGAACTATGGTTTGATGTCTGTCATTGCTTTTGAGGAAAATAATCCAGCCATCATTTCTTCAATAATTTATCTGCCACTTAAGTGTTTCTCCTAATATCCCAATTTCAGGTATGCTATACTTTTGTGATTTCCCCACAATTATTGCATGCCCTGTTTTCTGTTTCATTCGTTTTTCTTTTTATATTTCATTTTGCAATAAGTTCATCAGAGATTTGCTTTATTTCTACTTTTCCTTTGTTTCTAAATGCAATTTCTAAAGGAAAAAACTGTTAGAGTTTTTAATTTCTAGCATTTCCTCTTGATTTTTACTTAAAATTTCCATCTTTGATAGAAGTCCGTTGGATTAGACACAGGGGAACAAAGGGAAGGGAGGGGAGGGGATAAGAAAAACAGCAGAATTAATTGGTTATCACTTTCCTAGCCTTGTACTTGTATATAGTACCAGGGTAACTCCACATCATGTACGACCACAAGAGTGGGAACCTAAATAGAATAAGCTATACTCTATGTATGTATTTGCTGCCAAAATATATTCTACTGTCATGTATAACTAAAAGTAAAAAATAAAAAAACAAAAAACAAAAAATTCTCCATATTTGTGTGTGTGTTACTGGGGATTAAACCCAGAGGCACTTTACCACTGAGCCACATCCCAGCCCTTTTTATTTTTTGAGACAGGGTCTCGCTAAATTGCCCAGGCTGACCTTGAACTTGCAGTCCTCCTGCCTCAGCCTCCCCAGGCACTGGGATTACAGGCGTGTGCCACTGCACCCAGTGTGTTCCCATCTTTTTCCTCATCTTATCCACCTGTTCTCATGCAGTGTTAATTTTTTCATAGAGCCATTAACATAGTAATCATAGTTATTTTAAATTCCCTATGACACCATTCCACGATTGGTGTCATATCCAAAGCCTAATTCTGATGTTCAGTTTGTCTCTTCAGATGGTATTTTTCTTGCCTTTTAGCGTAGCTTGTCATTTTTTGCTAAAAGTAGTTGACATTTTGGTTCACAAGAATGACACTGTGTACTTGGTGTGAGGCTGTGTGTTAATCTGGTTAGGAACTGCTCTGTGCTTAACATTTTATGTGGATGTCAGTGTCAGAAGTTTCGCTTTCCTTTCATGTTCTTTTTATTTTCTATATTCTTGGGCTTGCCTAAGAACCCCTTACAGAGCTGTGTGTCTTGCAGCTCTTTGGGTTGTGCTGTTACTGCGCCGGAGCCTTCCTGGTTTAGTAGGAAGGTATAGGGAAGGAGTGTTCTAGAATCTGACAGTTAAGTTTTTTAGTGGGCCTAAATCTCTGGGCTTTGACCTTCAGATGTGTTTCTTATCCTTTTTCCCTCCCTTTTGGGTAAACAGAAGGCAAGGGAAGGCTGATGTTGGCTAAGTGCCCTTTCCTTAAGTAGATAAGGTTCTAGTTAAAAGCGTTATCCTTGGAAAGTAGGACTTTTTTATAGACAAGGTTCTGAGCAAATTTCAAAATGGTTCCTGCCTTAGTCCATTTGTGCTGCTGTAAGAGACTGAGTAATTTATAAATAATAGAAATTTTTTTATGTTTCTGGAGACTGGGAAGTCTAAAACCAAGGTGCCAGCTGGATTAGTGTCTGGTGAGGCTGTTCTCAACTTCCAAGATGGCGCCTCCTTGCTGTGTCCTCACATGCCGGGAAGCAGAAGGGCAAGACAATGCTCCCTGAGCTCTTTTATTTGAGTGCTGATCTCATTTATGAGGGAAGAGCTCTTATGAATTCATCACCTCCCAAAAGCCACACCCCTTAATACTGTTGCATTGGAGACTAAGTTTCAACATGAATTTTGGAGGGGACATGTATTCAAGCCATAGCACTTACTTTCCCATGTCTCCTGCCAGAATATGTGGAACTTTTCTTAGGTCTTCATCTTGAGAGCCTTTTGGGGTTCCTGTAGGCAAAATCTAGAAAAATGTTGGGGTTCTTCTAGACGGGAACTCAGCAATATCTCTAGCAATTCATCCAAATAATCATTTAAGGGTTCCTACTTGTTTACAGTTCTAGGAGCTTTTGTTCCAGGTAAGCCTCTGGATTCACCTGTCTCTCTACATTTTAGGATAGTGGAATCATTTCTCTGATGGGTCTAAGGAAAGTAATTGATTTTCAATTTGTTCAGTTATTTTTCTTGTTGTAAGGACAGGAGGGATGGTGTCCAAGCTCTTCTACCTGTTGGAACTGAAGCCAGGTCTATCCTGGATTTTGAAAGACGTCTCTTGTTCCATTTTCTCTTCCTTTTCGTAGAGAACTAAGAAAACAAGGAAGTTACCAAAGAAGGTAGAAGGCGTTGGAATTTAGACAGCCTCCTCCTTGGGTCCCAGTTCTTTATGCTACAAACTCTGTGCTTATCTACTCTCCTCCTCCACCTTGCTGGGTTGTGATAGAAGAAACTTGGAACAAGCTCCTCTACTCTGCCCAGGGCTTCGTTTAAGCATGAACAAACAGGTTGCATAAATCAAGGACTTCAAAGCCCACAGAGGGCAGATGTAGCTGCCTGGCTGAAAGAGAGCCATTCATGGAATACATGTGAGTGGAGACGATCAAGGCGGAGTCACTTGGCTCCTGCTCAAACTGACTAAGCCCACAGCAAATGACGAGATTCCACTGCTCTCAGACAGAAGCAGCTGCCACTCAGCAGTTGCCCCCGGGGCCAAGTCAGCCCTGATCCCAGGTGCACAGAGGTCTGAAGGGGGACAGTGACAAGGGGACTTCTCTTTGTCACCTCACACTTCTCTGTTCAAGCCTCCTGATGTCACCGCCCTCCCTCTGTCTCCCCAATTTGTACAGAACCCAATTTGTACAAGCTCGCTCTCAGCCCATGGTCAGCTGCCAACATTTTAAGGAGCATCACAGTGTGACAACCTGGAACCAAGGCGTTTCTAAGATAATGCTTAGATGGGAAGTCCAGATGGCCACCCACTCACAGTTGTTCACTCAGGATGTGGTCACTGTGCGGTGGTGAGAAGGTCGCTGGGCATTCTCTGGGAACCCCAGTGTCAGTGTTGACTGTTGGTGTTTTCCTGGGCTCGCGACATGCAGTGTGATCCTCTCTCTGTGAGGGGCAGCAGAGGTGCTGCTCCTGGGCAGCCCCGCAATCACGAGTGGAAACATTGCCACTGTACAGTGAGTGGTTCTGCCAGTGTATTTTGTGTTTTCACGCCCTGTCGTCTCTACAGAATGCCCATCTGTCTCTCCTGTACCCACACGGCAGTAGGTCGATAGGTTGCATGAGAGTTTGAACACGTCATTATCAAATACGCTTTGAGTGAGGAGATTCTGCCCAATCGTGGGCTAGTGCATGCTGAGCGTGTTTAGGGGAGGCTAGGCCAAGCTGTGCTATTTGGTAGGATAAGTATATTAAATATATTTTTGACTGATAATATTTTCAATTTAGGATGGTTTATCAGGAAGTAACCGCACCACAAGTCCAAGAGCATCTGTATAGTTTTCAGGCAGAGGATCCTACCTATAGCCTTGTGCCACATCACTGACCTGGTGGCCAAGGCCGCCTTGTGTGTAGGTGTGTCTGCATATGGGGAGGGGTTGGGGCTCTGGGGTGAAACCCAGGGTGCACACATGCTGGGCAAGTGCTTTACCACTGAACTGCATCCCCAGCTCTTAAAAATATATTTTTTTAAATATTGTTTTTTTAGTTGTAGATGGACACAATATCTTTTTATTTTTTATTTATTTTTATGTGGTGCTGAGGATCGAACCCAGTGCCTCACGCACGTGAGGCAAGCGCTCTACGACTGAGCCACAATCTCAGCCCCTCTTTAAAATATTTTTAAATTTGAGACAGGCTCTTGCTAAATTGCTGAGGGCTACTACGTTTCCCTGGCAGTCCTGGAACCTGCTGTCCTCCTGCCTCATGCTCCTGAATACCAACCCAGCTGTGAGAACAACTGATTGCCTTTCCCCCTTTTCCTAGGCAGCAGGGGGAATGATCAACACTAATATCTCAGGAAAAGAAGAGCACTTTGGGGAACCTAGGTAAAGTGCAAAAGAGTGTGTGCCTGGGTAACAGAAAACACTGGCCACAGCCCTGGGGACCAGGATGGCCGAGGGCAGAGTTCAGAGCACGCAATTTCACACTTTTGAAGGGACGAATAAATTTCTCACAGAAGAGGAAACTTGTAAGAGAATCACTTAAAAGCCAACTTAGAGTAACTTCTAGTGTTCACCTGTTTGTCTTTTTTCAAAGCTAAGCTTTTCTACATTTTGGGGAAAAAAATATTTGAATCCAGCTTATACTTCTCTCCTACAGCTTCACTCCCACCTACCCCTGAAATGACCTTAAAGTGGGACTAGTGAATGGAAATCCTAGACAAAAGCTCATGTTGTAAAGGAAAGAAGAAATCTTTCTTTTTAACTAGAGAAAGAATGCATTCTGGGGCTGGGATTGTAGCTCAGTGGTAGAGCGCTTGCCTTGCATGCATGAGGCCCTGGGTTCGATCCTCAGCACCACATACAAAGCAATAAAATAAAGACATTGTGTCCATCTACAACTAAAAAAAGTTAAAAAAAAAAAGAATGCATTCTGCTGGGCACAGTGGCGCACGCCTGTAATCCCAGCATTTTGGGAGGCTGAGACCGGAGGATCGCAAGTTCAAAGCCAGCCTCAGCAATGGCGAGGCACTAAGCAACTTAGTGAGACCCTGTCTCCACATAAAACACAAAACAGGGCTGGGAAGGTGGCTCAGTGGTCCAGTACCCCTGAGTTCAATGCCTGGTACCAAAAAAAAGAATGCATTCTGCTGTCATGTATAAACAATTAGAACAAATTTTTTAAAAAGAACTAAAAAAAAAGAATTCCAGGAATTTTTCATCACAGAGTGGGAACAACAATGAAATTCTGGCCATCCTTCCACACCTAGGGGCCAAAATCAGGGACAACGTGTTAAATCCTGGGCATTTCTTTTCTAGAAAGACAGCTGGAAAACGGAGGGTAATTTAGAGAGGAGCGACAAAGAGAAATATTAAAAGGCATTTTGATGCCGGGGACTTGTTTTTAGTTAATCTGTTGCCATTATAATGGCATTGTGGTTAAATCTTGAAACGTCTATACATTCTGGTTAAATGTCCATAAATTTAACTTAGGTAATGAAACAGAGGGAATTTGCCTTAAACACTTCTGAAGAAAGAAAGAGTTTTGGTGTATTTTTTACAGTACTGGGAATTGAGCCCAGCGCCCTGTACTTGTTAGGCAGACACTCCACCACGAGCTACATCCCCAGCCAGAGAAAGGAAGCAGGGAGGCGGGAGGGAGACCGGTGAAGATGATGCCACAGCATCGTGGCCTTGAGGCTGGCTGATGCTGGAGTGCATTCCTTTCCTGCAGCTGCCATAACACATCACCCCAAACTTGGGGGCTTCCAAACAGGAATCTACCTTCTCACAGTTCTGGAGTCCGGGGTCTGAAATCAAGGTGTTGGGGTCCCACACCCTCTGGAGGTCTGGGAGGGGCTCTCCCTTCCCTCTTGCAGCCTCTGTGGCTGAGGGGTTCTTGGTCTTTGTAATGGCCTGGCTCTCATTCATGGGTCCTGCTCATATGGCCGCCTCCTTGTCACTGGTTTTGGGGCCTCCTGGATAATGCAGGAGGATCTGTCCCATTAGGGTGACCTTCATGGATTCTCAGGGTTCAGACGTGGGTTTTTGAAGACCACCCTTTGCCCCATTCCTAGGGATATTATACTATTCTATTTTCATGTTTTTAAAAAGAGTTTCATGCTAAAAAGGATTTTTAAGCAATGCTTTGGCCTAAGGAGCACTACATTCCGCTCATCTTTGGACGTGAGGGTTCACAGCAGAGAACTCCCCTCGTCCGAGGCAGAAGGTACTGGTAAGTTCAAGGAGGGCAGGAATGGGAACAAGCGGGGAGCACCAGGAGGAGGCGCCCTTCCTGGTCACCCAGACAGACCCAGACACTGTCATACGTGGAGCACAGGAACAGGGGGCCCTGCCCAGTCTCCCTGATGTCCCCTCCAAGGCAATGCCTCCAACTTGGCACCCCCTCCTTTGCTAAAAGGGAAGGAGCTGGCGAGGAGGCTAAGGCAGCCTGGGGACCAGGGCAGCCATTTCTATCCTGATCCAGGCCACTGTCCTCATGCTAGTAGTGACGGACTGTTCCTACGCCATGACTGGCAGGGCTAAAATGGCAGGGAGTGTGCTGGGTTTGCCTGTCACCATCTTCCACTTTACTTTCTACCAGCCTCATCACCCCTGGGAGAAGAACCCTCCCAGATGCTAAGGCCATGAGGCAGTTGGGGCACACTTCCTTACTTCACCTCCAGAAAGGACATTTTACTATTGGCCCGGGACACACAGACAGCACAGGGTGGGGGTGGGGGCTATGCAATGGGCCGGCATGTATTTGGAGGAGGACCTTTTAATGGGAAGGACAAGAAAGACGGGAATTCTCCTTTTCACATTTTCTCTATGACTGGAAAGGTATGAGTGGCCTAGGGGACAAAGGTGAGGCAATGGTAATGATGATATAAAAAGGTACTACCTGGAATTGTGCAGTGCACAACCTACACTGCCGTCTTAAGTTACCATACTGGCCACAGTAAGGAAAGCCAAACAGGGACTTAGAGCTACAACAGAATGTGCATTTTGCTTTATGTTCCATGTGCTGGCTAGCCCTCTGGAATGTCTGCTAAACTGCCTCTGTTTCCCCAAAGAGGATAATGCTAAAGCCAACAGAAGCCTTTTGTGGGATTCCCACCGAGTAACCCACCCAAACTTGGAATCCTGCGGTGGAGCAGCGGTGAAGCTGCTGAAGACTGTAGTGCCATAGGCTCCGCGGGCCAGCCGTGGGTGTCCTGTGTTAATGGGGTCAGGTCAGGTAGCCACGTCTTCCACCTGCTTCTTCTGGACCTGGCTGAGGGGACCAGGAAGGGTCCCTTGGTCCAAATAGGCATGGGGTCCACGTGGGCTGAATCTGATGTGCCTGTAGCCTGCAGGGGGCCCGGCAGCTTCTCTCCTCTGGTGACTTCAACAGGAGAGTGTTGGCCGTAGGAAGCCCAAAGCAGGCAGAGACGGGTGCCCAAGGTAGGATGTGACCACGAAGGTCAAATCACAGAAAAGAGGGAGCAGGAGCTATGAATGAGCGGAAGAAATGCCCGGCAGGCAAGCAGAGCAGAGCAGGGCTCTGAGAGAGAGGCAGAGGGACCCAGCATCCCGGAGAGGCTCCTGGAGCATCTGGCCTCT
This sequence comes from Geosciurus inauris, assembly GCA_004024805.1. Taxonomy (NCBI): domain Eukaryota; kingdom Metazoa; phylum Chordata; class Mammalia; order Rodentia; family Sciuridae; genus Geosciurus; species Geosciurus inauris. The sequence goes on from PVHX01015653.1 coordinate 44,863, forward strand.
GGAGCAGCCCCAGGCTGGTGCCCAGGTTTTAGGGTAATAGATTCCACTTTTTCTTAAGGTGATTTCACTGGGTCTTCTAGCATGTGAAGTCTCCTAGCCGGAATAATCCTCCCTCCACCCTGTGGGGCGCTAGATTGTGCTTTCCTGGTCCATTTCCGTAAGATGCAGCTTGGACTCCCCAGGAAACACTGGACAGCCATTGACATAGAAGAACAGAGAGTGTGCTGAAGCCAGCCCTTCTGGAAAATTGCTGAGCTTATGAAACTACACAGAACAAGGGCAGCCACGCCAGGTCACAGGGCATGAGTCTGGTAGGACATATTATACATATATGGAGTATAACTGCCCATTCTTGTGGTTGTAGAGGGTGTGGAGTTTCACTGGTCATGCATTCATATATGAACACAGGAATGTTCTGTCCACTTCATTCTACTGTCTTTCCTGTTCCCATCTTCTCTCCCTTCCCTTCATTTCCCTTTGTCTAAGCCAATGAACTTCTATTCTCCATCCCCTCACATTTTGTATTAGTATCCACATATTAGAGGGAACGTTCAGCCTTTGGTTTTTTGAGATTGGCTTATTTCACTCAGTGTAACAGTCTCCAGTTTCATCCATTTACCAGCAAATGCCATAATTTTATTCTCTTTTATTGCCGAGTAATATTCCATTGTGTATATGTACCACATTTTCTTTATCCATTCATCCATTGAAGGGCATCTCGGTTGGTTCCATAACTTTGCTATTGTGAATTTTGCTGCTATAAACATTGAAGTGGCTGCGTCACTGTAGTATGCTGTTTTTAAGTTCTTTGGGTATAGACTGAGGAGTGGGATAGCTGGATAATGGTGGTTCCATTCCAAGTTTTCTGAGGAATCTCCAGACTGCTTTCCAGATCGGTTGCAACAATTTTCAGTCCCACCAGCAATGTATGCGTGTGCCTTTTCCCTACCTCCTCTCTTAACATTTATTGTTGCTTGTATTCTTGATAATTGCCATTTTGGTTGGAGTGAGGTGGAATCTCAGGGTGGTTTTAATTTGCATTTCTTTAATTGCCAGAGATGTCCAACATTTTTTCATATATTTGTTGATCAATCCTATTTCTTCTTCTGTGAAGTGCTTGTTTAGTTCCTTTGCCC
>PVHX01015654.1:0-39077 GCA_004024805.1 Geosciurus inauris
CCAATTTGCAGATAAGGAGGCTGAGTCTAAGAGAGACATATTTCTCAGAGGCTGCATTTGCAAGCCAGCAAGCTGGCTCTGTGTTGCTCTTCCTCTCGTGAGGGTCTGCTGGTTACTATGCTTGGGTTATCTTGTGTAGTCCTAATGTAGTCTCCAAGTTAGGAAAATGAGGAAATTGTGACCCGGGAGATGTATGACTTGCCCAAGGTCACAGAGCCTGGTAAGCAAGTGAGAGCTGGAATTGATCCACATGTAGAGAAATTCTACCAGAAGAAAGCAAGCAATGATTGTGGTGCTCATGGACAACTTCGTGTCTGAGCCAGGAGTCACTCCAGTGTTCTGAAGGGTGATATATTTGGGGAAGTACTTTTTAAAAAATGGTCCTAAGTGTTAGGACAAAAAGACTGGGAAGAACAAACTTCACAGATCATTTCAGGCTTTATTCAGGAACAGGACTACACCTACAGGGATGGACCCACTTTCCCAGTGGAAAATGAGCCACCGAACAAAGAAAAGGACTGGGTTTATATAGGTTATCCCGGGAGGTGGTCTGGTGAGCATATGAGTTTTCCTGGACCCTTAGGAATTTGGGGTTTATTTCATCAATCAATGAAATGGTCAGTTTTAGTGCTCTTGGGTCAGGGGTCTTGTGTTCTGCAAGTCAGTGCCTGCCAAACGTTATCATCCCAGTGTGGTGAGAGACTCCTTCCTGCCTGCGATTAGCACTAGGAAAACATTTATCGGGGGAGGTGGAAGCTGTCAGTGCATGGCTATTCTTTTTCCTTTTTCTCAGGCTACATTATTTTCAGTTCCCACACCTATTACTGAGGATTGAACACAGGGCCTCACATATGCTGGGCAAGTACGCAGCTGTACCTACCTCCTTTTTTTTTTTTTGCCTGGGAAAGCATCAAACCCAGGGCCCTGTGCATGCCAGGTAAGAGCTCTACCAGTGAGCTACATGCCTGCCCTTTTTATTTTATTTTGACATAGTGTCTCCCTAAGTCGCCCAGGCTGACCTTGAACTTGTGCTCCTTCTCTTTCAGCCTCCCAAGTCATTGGGATCACAGGTGTATGCCTCTGACCCAGAGGAAAGAACCTTTTGAGAGTTGTGGAGGGGAGTTTCCAGGTGCTCTGGCTTGATGTGTTGGAGTAGTGATTTCTTTCTGATGGAGGAGTAGGCTGTGACACCTTTTGTTAGAAACAGCCTCCTAACACCCAATCCTGGTGCCCGTTTTTTGTTACGTAACTTTGTAGTCAGCATTTCTGTCTTACAGGGACTCCCTGTCTGGCATATATGAAATACGGTCATCATTAAGATCCATTCTTGGGGGGCTGGGATTGTAGCTCAGTGGTAGAGCGCTTCCCTCGCATGCGTGAAGCCCTGGGTTCGATCCTCGGCACCACATACAAAGCAATAAAATAAAGACATTGTGTCCATCTACAACTAAAAAAAAATATTAAAAAAAAAAAAAAAAAAGATCCATTCTTGGAGCCAGGCACGGTGGCGCACGCCTGTAATCCCAGCATTTTGGGGGGCTGAGATAGGAGAATCCCGAGTTCAAAGCCAGCCTCAGCAACAGCAGGCGAGGTGTGCTGAGCAACTCAGTGAGACCCTGTCTCTACGTAAAACACAAAATAGGGCTGGGGATGTGGCTCAGTGGTCGAGTGCCCCTGAGTTCAATCCCTGGTACCCTTCGCCAAAAAAAAAAGATCCATTCTTGGGTCCCTTACTGCCCTGCATTCTCTCAGACCGTAATGGAATGAAATTAGAAATCCATGATAAAATAAAAAATAGAAGCTACTCCATTACCTGGAGACTAAATAATACTCTATTGAATGACTCATGGATAACAGAAGACATCAGGGAGGAGATAAAAACATTCTTACAGGTAAATGAGAACTCTGATACAACATATCAGAATCTCTGGGACACTATGAAGGCTGTGTTAAGAGGAAAGTTCATTGCAGTAAAAAAAAAAAGAAGAAGAAGAAGAAGCCGGGCGCAGTGGCGCACGCCTGTAATCCCAGCACTTAGGGAGGCTGAGACAGGAGGATCGCGAGTTCAAAGCCAGCCTCAGCAAGGGCGAGGCTCTAAGCAACTCAGTGAGACCCTGTCTCTACATAAAACGCAAAATAGGGCTGGGGAAGTGGCTCAGTGGTCGAGTGCCCCTGAGTTCAATTCCTGGTACAAAAAAAAAAAAAAAGATACATTCTTGGGTCTGGTTTTCTAATTTTTAAGAGTTGCCTTCTGACTTTGAGTTATTTCAAGTGTTACTTGTAAGAACCATCACTATACATTGCAGTTTTTGAAAACTAAAGCATGAGAGAAATAAACCTCATTTAAAGAATGAATTGTGGGTCCAGGGATTCATTTAAATTTTGGACATATGAACAACATTCTTTAATTATTAAAAACTCTGACTTCACTCTGTAAGGAACAATAGGGTATTTTCTTAAATATTTAAACTTGTGATCAGATTTCTTAAAAATGAAAAATAGCACAGTTTTGGGGAAGGAAGCTGAAGCTCCTCCTTGCCACCAGCTGCCCGTGGCCCCTGTGTGGCAGACAGAATAGCAGGTAGATTTAGTCTTGAGGATCCCTCTGCTCATGGGCCCCTTAGATGCTGTCAGGAAAGTGCCACCATTCACGTTGGCCTGGCTCTGAGTTCTCAGGGTAAGCTGAGAGGCAGGCAGCCCCAGGCAGAGGGGCTTGTGGAGACAGGTCTCCCAGAAGACTCAGGCTGTGTGTTGGGTTCAGGACGATCTGCGATCCAGCCCTGCCCGAAGCCGCTCATTCTGGGAGTTTGGGTGATAAGGATTCTCCTGGAGTCCTCTCTCTTAGGTGATGGTCAGTACTCACTGTCTATAGTAACATGAAGTTTAATGAAGGAAACGAGTCGAATGCTTTGAGTCTGGCTCTATAAAAATGATTCATTCTTTCACTCAGCAAAGATTTTATTTAAAAAATTATACCTTTTAGGAATAAACATGGCTTTGGGTAGCTTTCAGGCAGCAAATTTATATTCATTTTTAGAGATTTTAAAATTTTAGGCCCTCACGAAGTAATTAGTAAATTTTTATTGTGCTGGAACACTTAGCACTAGTTGGAAAGACGCAGATGTAATCTCAGGTACATTCACAGTTCATCTGTGTGGAAGGTGCTCAGGGCTGGGTGATGGTCCTGCTTATCAGGGAATCTCTAGTATTTAGACCATTGGTATAGTAAAGACATTCCAGGGATGGGAACTTATGCTTTACTGGGAGTCCTGAGCCTCTAGCTGATTATTTTATAACATCCAGAGTGACTAAGAAGTGTGCTTTTAGCCGAGCATGGTGGCACACACCTGTATTCCCAGCGGCTCAGGAGGCTGAGGCAGGAGGATTGCGAGTTCAAAACCAGCCTCAGCAAAAGTGAGGCACTAAGCAACTCAGTGAGACCCTGTCTCTAAATAAAATACAAAATAGGGCTGGGGATGTCACCCAGTGGTTGAGTGCCCCTGAGTTTAATCCCTGGTACCCACCAAAAAAAAAAGAAGTGTGCTTTTAAAAGCCTGTGACATTGTGACCCTTTCTTTCCTCCCTCCCTTCCTTTCTTTCCTTCCTTCCTTCCTTTTCTCTTTTTCTTCCTTCCTCTCTCTCTCTCTCTCTCTTCCCCCTCTTCCCCCTCCTCCCTCCCTCTTTGTCTCTCTCTCTCTTTCATTTTGGTACCAAGGATTGAATCCAGGGGTGCTTTACCACTGAGCTACCTGCCCCCCTGGCCCTTTTATTTTGAGACAGAGTCTCACTAAGTTGCTCAGGGCCTCACTGAGTTGCTGAGGCTGGTCTTAAACTCATAATTCTCCTGCCTTAGCCTCCCGAGTTGCTGGGATTACAGACATGCACCACCACACCTGGTTTGTGACCATTTCTTAATGTGTGATGCCTGGAGAAGAAAGATAAAAAGCCCATGACTCAGGGTCTTTCTCCAGCCCTGATCACGGTCACTTATTTTCTTTAGAAGGCAATAACTTTTAAGAGAAAAATACTTTGTATCTTGGGACAGTGATCCAACTCAAATTGATGATTTTATTTGGAAAATAAATGATAACAAATAATAGTGTATCAAGAATAAGTTTTGTATTTTTTAATTTGCATAGGAATTTCTACTTAATCATTTTTAAAAATTTGTGTAATACTGGTTTTTTTTTTTTTTTTGGTAGTGAGGATTAAGCCCAGTGATATGTTTTACTTGAAGAATCTGTTTATTTTTTTTTGTATGCTAATTTTGCTATTTGAAAATATCTATACAAGTAAAAAATCATCACATATGTAATCTGTAGTGGTTAATCCACACCATATTTTGACCATGTTTCTAACATAATCAGCACTGAATATGGCTGAATATGGCTTTGAAAGTACATCTGTATCAACATTAAAAATAGAGAATGAAGTAGAATGGTGAAGAGGAATGTTAAGTATGTTTGGTTTTGTTGTTTGTTTTGGGGGACAGGGTCTTGCTGTGCTGCCCAGGCTAGCCTCCAACCCCTGGGCTCAAGCGATCCTCCTCCCTTAGCCTCCCAAGTTGCTGACACTGCAGGCAGGCTCCACTGTGCCAGGTTTAGAAAGAAGACTTTTTTAATGTTTAACATTGAAACCACATTTCTTTCCTGCTAGCCAGGGTTTTGTTGTAACCATCATCCTTGTGGCCCAGAATTAAGCAGGATAATCTCCTGGCTGCACAGTGGCACAGCAGGTGCCCGCCTCTTCTGTGCGCAGTGGGCGTTTGAGAGCTTGCCCTGCGGCGTTGTCTCCTTAGGACGTGGACTTGTTGAGTTTGGGGCCTTCCCTTACTTGTACAAGTCACTGTGGGTTTTGTGCTGAGCCAGATCCCCTGTGGGGAGAGCTCCCTGTGGTGGAGGAGGGTGGAGCCTGTGGTTGGCACCAGGGGACGGGGGTTTTCTCTGGGTAAAAATAATTATTAAAGATAAAAAAACCAACAACCAAGTTTCTCGAGCATAAGTGACGGGTGGCGTGCCCCAGCGTAGACAGGCCCGAAAGCACACAGGTGGGGAGACTCCTGAGTGGGTGCTCGGATTCCATGACAGACCCATGTTTAGTAGTCCATTTGGAAGTGAGGCTGTGACATTTTTTCTGGTTTTGAAAACAAGACTGGCGGGTTTGTGGCTTTGTGTATCTTAGGTGACGTAAATTAACATCCAGTCCCCTGTCATTCATCCACTGTTGATGTGCTTTACTCAAGCCTTACTTCCCTAATTCTCACTAAAGCTTGGGAAGTGAGGGTGGATTAAGTTGCAAGGTCATGTGACCTCCCAAGGTCTTAGAGGTCATCTTTGGAAGGGTGAAACCCTAGTCTATTTGACTCGAAAACTCGTTGCTCTTTGGGAGCGGGGGAAGCCGGGGAGGGACCCCAGATTCCCTTCCAGGAGCGGGGACACATGTTTTGCTGTGGCAGGCTCGGCTGTGACGCTGAGATGACATGTCACTGTTCTTCCCACAGGCATTAAAGACTACTCCAACTGGCCCACCATCCCGCAGGTGTACCTCAACGGCGAGTTTGTGGGAGGCTGTGACATTCTTCTGCAGATGCACCAGAACGGGGACCTGGTGGAAGAACTGAGAAAGCTGGGGATTCGCTCCGCCCTCTTAGATGAAAAGAAAGACCAAGACTCAAAGTGAGGGTGCTGGGTCCACGCTGAGCAGAGGCTGCTCAGCTGCTCAGCCGTAGGCGCTGCCGGGAAGGCCTTCCCGTGACTCCTGCCCAGCGGCTCCTGGCGGCTCCCGGCTCGTGAGCAGCGGGCGTTTTTAGTTTGTCCCATCTCTGGGCTGTGAACATCCTGTTGTGAACGTCACTGTAACCACTGCACTGTAACCCTTCCAATGGTGTATGACGATGTTGCTGGAAGCAGAATTTGTTCTTATATTGTCTTTTATTCTTTGCCTGATTCAGGGGTCATGAATGTGTCAGTCTGCAAAGATAGTATACCCCCAATTTTTTGGTAATTTCTTCTATTAAAGAAAATGACAAGAAGATGTTATAGTGGGGGTGGGGGTGTTTTTTTTTAAATAAACTGCCAACAGAGGTAGCGTGCGCGTGTGAGTCATCAGTGCTGAAGAGTGCACGTCGAGCACGTGAGCACCTGCGGCCTTCTCGTTGGCTCATTAACTCTGTACCAAGTTGCTGCAGTCAGCTGTGCCGCCAGGCACAGAGGCAGCAGAGGCCCGAGAGGTGGTGGCCTGCCCCCCACCCTGTGCCAGGCAAACCACGGCGGTTGGCGTGGGAGAAGGCATCGGCTGTCCACTGAGGCATGGCTTTGACTATTCTATTGCTTAAAAATGGGCCTTTGTAAAAGAGGAAAGAACTGGAGTCACGGCAGTGACTCAGTACCTGGTGTGTTGCTAAGACTCACTGGGAAGCTGGCTGGAAGGAGCCTGAGGGCTGTACATGGTGGTAGGAGGAAAGCCCAACCTGTCCCAGTGTCCTTGGCTCTGCAGGCAGCGGCCACATAGCACTTGTTTATCTTACAGAAGCAGAGGCGGGAGGAAGGACGTGTCCTCCAGTGAGTGGCCGTCTCCAAGGCAAGCCAGGTGTGTTCCAGTCCCTCCTTTAGTCCTGCTTGAGCCCCTTGAGATCGACTCTGAAATCGAACTCCCCCTGGGGGGTGGGCTGCAACCTGGTGGGATGGCCTCCTGGGGCCGGATCTGCTGGGTCCTCTTAGCCCTGTTCCTGCTGCTGACCTCACTCAGGCTTTGGGATTCTCCCAGGGAAGGGAAGGAAAGGAAAGCTGCAGCCCCACCCCCGCCTCACTGGGACCTGGGCCCAGATCAGAGGACAGGCCCTCCCAGCTGCATGGCTGTAGGGAGAAGGAAGGCAGCTCCTTCTCAGGAGGTTTTCATGGCACTTGTACACGTATACCTTTGGTGTCTGCTGCAAGCTGGCTTCTGAGGAATCGTCGAGGAGGTTGGTACTCTAGCAGGGCCTTTGGTCCAACCTGTGAGCAGGGGGCACTGGAAGGAAGGCAGGGATCTTGCCTGCACTGCCAACCCATATTGTGACCTTGTCCTCTGGAAAGGATGGCACTAACAAATCACTTAACACAAGCACCAGCCTGTGGGTCACACACATCAGACTGCGGAATTGCCCCTGGCCATCACACCTGGTGTGCAGTGGGGGCTTTCCCACACGCCCCTTTTGGCTTTCCCCGGAATCTCTCTATTCCCTCAGGGCTCATTACGAAAAAGAGAAATGATGAGAAACTTACTAGCAAGGAAATGCCAGCGTAAGAAGCGTCTGGAATGTTACTGGGCTGAGGAAGAGGTCTCCAGGTGGATGATGCGACTGGTGCTCATAAATCATGGCGAGATCCTGTCGAGGTCCCCAGAGAACTGGGAAGCCACTGAGCTCTCAGAGTGTAATGTTCTTTCCAGAAGATAGTCAGTCACTTTTTCGATGCGCTTAACAAGTCTTTATCAAGTGGAAAATTAAAGATGCTATCTAACGTGAGCTTGAATGGTGCTGATGGTCTGGGAAGGGCTGCGAAATCAGCATTCATGGTGGGAATGAGACCAGCGACCCCAAGCTCCCGCTGACCGCAGTGCCGCACGTCACCTCTGAAGATGGAGGTGGCTTCCAGGTGTCCAGTGTGGCATTTCGGCCCTGCTATCCTGATTGTATTAGATTTTCTTCACAGCTTCTAACTCAAGGTGCTAGACCGTTTAGAGATAAATGAAGTTATCTTAGAAGCTCAAGCATTTTTATGATTTCAGGCGGTTTTTGTTAGTTTCTTAGACTGGCAGTTACATAAATGTCATGACACTTCATCTCTGCTATAACTTTTGGAGTTTTTTTTTAAAACGTTATTTTAAAAACTTTTTTTAAAAAGTTTTTTTTAAAAAGTTATTTTTAAAAATAACTTTTTTTTTGGTGCTGGGACTCAAACCCAGGGCTTCATCTATGTTCCCTCTGTATCACGTCCAGCCAAGGTGACTAAAGTGAGAGTCTGGCTCTACTGAATTCACTTGTATAAATCTGGGGCCTGAAGCTTTCCTGTCATTATTAAAGCTGTAACAGCCAGTTTAAGAAAACTCTTGCTACATCCACTAAATAGCTTACTTAGAAATGTAGAGATGAGTAGGATCTCAAGAAGTTGTGTCCCTTGTTTGTGGCAGAGATCACATTGAGGGCACAGGAGGGACGTCTGTGTTGGCAGAGTTTTGTTGAAGTGACTCAGTTGTGGGTCAGAGTGCTTTATCTTAGTTACTGAGTCACTGAAGAGAAGAGATACATCGGGGCCTGATCACACAAAGCACTGATTTGTTTTTATACGTTTTAAAAAATAGATATAATACTCCACTTATAAATTGTTTGGTAATTGTGACAAATATCCTTTTTTTAGATACTGGGGATGAACCCATTGAATCCAGGGGATGCTCTACCACTGAGCTACATCCCTGCCCTTTTTATTTATTTATTTTTTATTTTGAAACAAGGTCTCGCTAAGTTGCGGAGGCTGGTCTTGAACTTGGGATCCTCCTGCCTGAGTTTCCGGAGTTGCTGAGGTTACAGGCTGCACCCACATGCCCTGCTAAAAAGAGCTTTAAGGACACCTGTGAACTACAGAATAGCTGGTTTGATGGAGAGCAGGGAACGGGGAAGGGAAGGGCTGGTTGAGGTCCAGGCACTTGCAGAGACTACAGAGTGACTAGGGTGGATGTGTCTGAAGTGGCAGTCTGTCTTCTCTCAAACAGCAGCATCAGGAGTCTTAAACCATGCGGAGATTTTGCAGTTTTGAGCATATGGGGAGACATTTTTCTCGGCCGTTGCTCTGGAGCCTAGTGCAGTGGAGCCGAGGGCAGATGTGGCCCAAGTCGAAGCCAGGAGCCCTCATGGAGGTTCACCTTGCTGCTGCCATCGCCCTTTCCCCCAGTGCAGCAGAATGGCCTGCAAACACCTCTGGCCATCCCACTCCCCCACTCAGAGGCTCCTGATTGGTGGTACGGAGAAGTCTGCCTCTACTCCAGAAAGCCTCCCTGACCTCCCTGACAATGCAGCCAGGCTTTGCTCCATGGCCTCTTTCTGTGCAGATTGCATTGGCTTCACAGTGCTCCCAAAGATATGTAAAAACTCGACTCCCTCCCTCCCTCCCTCCTTTCCTTCTGGATTGGTCGTGAGTGGTAGATGATCACAGTTTTCCAGCCTGGCAGCACAGCGTGGTAGCTAAGAGCCCCTGGCTTTGCGCTCTGGGTCTTCCCGGGTGTGCGACTGTGCCACTGACCTAAGACAGGTCAGCCACCTCCCTTTCCTACTCATTTGGGGGAAGGAACAAGTGCTACCTTCCTCGGGCTTGTTAGGAACTTAGTAAGGTCCTATCTATCAAGGACGTGGCTCATAAGGAGCTCTTGGTCCAGTTAGGCTGGATTCTCTCTGCACTGTGCATTGTCCGCTGCCATTCACCGCCACAGAAGGCTTTGAGGGAATACAAATAGTCCAGGCCCATTAAAATCAACATCGTTAACGTTTGGCTGTCTCTGAACATGGTTCGTCTTTGAAGATGTGACAAGATTAAATGCTATAACAGGTATCACATCATCTCAGCTACTCGAGGGGACAGAAGGGTGTTCAGCCACAAAGATTTCCTGTAACTCATCTTCTCAAGCTTATAGTTTGACTTACTGATTTTCATTTTTTAAAATATGACTATATGCTGGATGTGGTGGCACACACCTGTAATTCCAGTGGCTCGGGAGGTTGAGCCAAGAGGATTGCAAGTTCAAGGCCAGCCTCAGCAACTTTAGCAAAACCCTAAGCAAGTTAGTGAGACCCTGTCTCAAAAAAATGAAAAGGGCTGAGGATGTAGCTCAGCAGTAAAGTACTTCTGGGTTCAGTCTCTAGTACCAATGAATGAATGAATGAATGCATGAATAAAACTATATGTCAGCCCACAGTGGAAAGTTCTTTGTGACCTGATACGTTAGGCTTTTATTGTGTGGAGTTAATGCTTGAAAGAACACAGCTTCACCTCGAGGTGATCCTAAGTCATCAGCAAGGATTATGATTTTGAGATCTACTGAACCCCATTAGCAATTCCTATTGGGATATAAAAAGGAGGTAGAAATGTCTCCCAGTTCATAGGAGATTTGGTGATCAAGTGTGGGATGTGCCCATCACTAGTCCTGAGCAAGTAAGTGATCAGCATGGATCACAGCAACCCCAGATGAACAAGCCTTCCTGGGGAGGCCAAGCTAAGCCCTGACTCTGGACTTTGGCTGGGCTGGGGCTGAACCTTCAGCTGGGTGAGAGACCCAGCATCTGACATAGGTGTTAAAATACCTTGAATCTGAAAGAGAACTTCAGCGGTGGTTCCGTTCCTGTACAGGTAAGTTGTGATCCTAGGAATTAACAAGATCTGTCATTCCGGCTTTTTAAAATACTTCTGAACTTTTGCCCTTGATTCCTAAATGAAGTCTCCTTACAATGACTGTGATAGCTTTCTCCTCCTACAACAAACACCTAAGATAAAGAGAAAAGGCTTATTTTGGCTCACAGTTTTTGAAGTTCCTGTCCACGATCTGCTGGCTTTCTTGCTCTGGGCCTGTGGTGGGGCAGCACATCATAGCCCAAGTGTGGTAGAGCAAAACAGCTCAGCTCCTGCCACAACCCTCTTGAAGGACATCCCCAGTGACCTAAGCACTTCCCACTAGGCTACACCCTTTGAGATAGGGTCTCTGTGCTGCCTAAGCTGAGCTCACACTCAGGATCCTCTTGCTTTAGCTTCCAAGCAGCTGGGATTGACAGGCATGCACTACCACAACCAGCTAGGCCCCACCTCTTAAAGGCTTTACCACCTCCAATAATGCCACTCTGGGGACCACACCTTCACTCCATGGACCTTTGGGAGACTCTCAAGTTCAATGATAGCAATGACTCTTGGGAGAGCAAAGCACTGTATTGGTGAGGGTAAGGGACAATGTCAGGCTTCAGTTTTGGTGGACTTTCAAAACATCTGTGTGGTAGGATGTTTGCATCCTAATCCCCAGAATCTGTGGCTATTGTTGCCTGGGACCTTGCAGATGTACCTCACCTGGTGGCTCACCTGGTGGGTCCAATAGCTTCCTTAGAAGGGGAGGCAGAGGGCCAGAGTCAGGAGTTAGGGTGAGGGAAGCAGAGGGAGAGACACGGGCCAGGGATTGCAGGTGGGCTCTGGGAGTCGGAGCTGGGCAGCAGTTCTCTCCTGCAGCCAGAAGGAGCACAGGCCTTGATTTTGGTCTAGTGAAGTGGATTTTGGACTTTTAACCTTGAGAACTGTAAGATGAAAAGTTGGTGGTGTTTAAAGCTATGAGTTTGAGGTAACTGGTGACAATAGCCACAGGAAATGAATATAACTGGTCTCCTGGGTTTTTATGGTAGACACCACTCGGTGTGAGCAGAGGAAAGGGAGGACAAATTTTGCATTTATATCTCCAATTTGCTCCTCATGAAAGACAGGCAGATGTGGGATACTATTTTCTCTTTTTAGAGGATGACTATCTCCAAGAGATCAGGCCCCTGTCTAAGTCACTGGCCAGTGGACTGGAATTTGAGCCATGATTCTTTTCGTTTTATTGCTTTATTTGTTTTTTCTTTTTGGTACAGGGAATAGAACTCACTCAGGGGCACTCAACCACTGAGCCACATCCCCAGCCTTATTTTGTATTTTATTTAGAGACAGGGTCTCACTGAATTGCTTAGCACCTCGCTTTTGCTGAGGGTAGCTTTGAACTTGTAATCCTCCTGCCTCAGCCTCCTGAGCCACTGAGGATTACAGGTGCACACCACCACACCTGGCTTATTTTGTTTTTTTTTTATGGTACTGGGAATTGAACCTAGGGATCCTCTATCACTAAGCCACATTCCAGCCCTTTTCATTTTTTTATTTTGAGACAGTTGCTGAAGCTGGCTTTGAACTTGTGATTCTCCTGCCTCAGCCTCCTCAGCTGCTGGGGTTTAAGGTATGCGCCATGCTCTTGACACTTTATCACAGCCTGAAGGCTAAATGAGCAGGTCAGGGGCAGCAGTGGTACAGCTTGGCTGGGGGTCTGGGAAGGAGCTCCCTGCAGCCTGGCAGGAAGACCTTCTCTCACCACCAGCTCTGGTCTGCAGTTCCCTAGGAAAGAACCTGGAGGCCAGGCCATTTGAAAGCTCCCCCGGGCTCCAACTGCCAAGTAGGTTAGAGGTGGACTTTATTCTGCCAGGTCAGTGCAGTGGGACAGGCCTGGTTGGGCAAGACAGATGGACAGTCAGTGCAGAGGGTCCCGGGGGAAGCACCCAGGCTCCCTGTGGTGTATGACGTGTGGCCAGGCCGCAGTCCCACTGGACTTAGTGAAACTCCAAAAGCAAGAAGCCACCGAGGTACTTTGCAGAGGAGCTCCTGAAACCTGGGGACTTCCCTGCACTTTCACCTGACCTCAGCTACACCCCTGGCCTGTGCCACTTCTGCACACACACAGAGACACCTGCTGTCCTCAGTGTCCTTCTGCCAGCCCTTACCGCTGCCTTCCTTCCTCTGTTCCCACAGCCCTTCCCTTTGTCACAGTTGCTCTTCTGTACCCTCTGGCTATTGGCAATATGGTCAGATAAGTCTACTTTTTTTTTTTGCAAGGTACTGGACATTGAACCCAGGGGCATTCTACCACTGAGCTACATCCCCAGCCCTTTTTATTTTAAATTTTGAGACAGAATTCCACTAAGCTGCTGAGGGTCTTGCTAAGTTGCTGAGGCTGACCTTGAACTTGAGATCCTCCTGCCTCAGCCTCCCAAATGGCTGGTATTAGAAGGGTGCACCACCGTGACAGGCAAGTATGTTTTTATGATCCCATTCATTTGAATTTTTTAGCTGGTTGATTTTTATTTTAAACCATGCCTGCATATAGTTAGTCAATGGTTAGAATTAGGAAAATAAACTTATTATTTTCCATATGAATGGGTGACATGGGTAAAATTTATAGGAAGAAGCAGCTCCTTATGGTTGGCGAGGGGTGTGGCTGAGCAGGCAGAGCTCCGCCTGATGGTGGAGTCCACTTGGGCACCAGGGAAGCCCACAGCAGGGGTCTACTGGACGGGGGTCATTGGGGGACAGTGGCCTGGAGCAGCAGCAGCACCTTCACTCCTTGGATCGTCGCCTTTGCTGCCACCTCCGAGTCCCCTCCAGGACAGCCCCTTGGTGCTGGAGGAGATGTCAGTGTGCGACAGCAGTGCCCCGAGGCCCACCCTGGGCCTGCAGTTAGCTCCCCCTTGTGCAGGACAGTGAGTCAGCGAGCACCGGCCATGCCGGCTGGAGCCCTCGCTTCTTCACCCCCAGTCAGTGCCACGGGTAACCGGACTCGGGAGCTGTTCTTAGCTTGGATTCCGCAGCTCATCACTACTACCTGACACCGCGGGGTGCTGGGCCTCACCTGCTGCCCTGCTAGGGCTCCGCTGGATTCCTCCAGGGTCCCCCAGACTTTAGGGCCTGCAGGGCATGTGGTTTCCCTGGACCTGCGGTCCTGCAGACTCTCAGGAAACAGATACTCACCCTCACCTGCTCGAGGAGGTGACCCGGTATCTCACCTGCCTCTGTGTTTGTTTTTCTTCATGCCTTGGGGTCCCTCTCGCAGGTGCTGGGATAGTGCCTGGAGGGACTCAGCTCCATTTGAGGTTAAGGCCAGCTGAAAGGAGCCCACAGAGGGACCTGCCATCTGGGCACATTCTGGGTTGAACTGTGGGTTTTCTCCTAGCTTGTCTGGGGTGTGTGTTCTTTTGGTGGTTCTGGGCCCAAAACAAGTCTCACCTGCTGGTGGCTGCCTGGTGGCTCCGGGGAGAGGCAGGGATGGCCAGAGGACTGACTGCTGATGTCCACCTACACCCAGGTTCCACTTGAGTATGTGCCTATGGGATGCCACAGGCAGGCAGCACTGGGGCGGGAGCACTAGACTTGGGGTCCATCACACCAACTGGCCACCTTTCTTCTCCTGAGTCCCACGGCCAGCAGCGTGGGCTTCTGGAAAAGAACCTGCCACCTTCCCTCGTGAAGTGGGAGTGGGAACTTCTGAGCTCGGCGTCTGGGAGTCGGTAGTGAGGGCTAACTGGGGCCTGGAGAGAGGACTGGCCTTAGACGTGCTGCTGGGAGGTGACCCCAAGCCTTGGATGCCGGCTCTATAAGAGCGCTGTCCGTGCCTGGGCCCTGGGCCTGCTGTAGCAGTTTGACCTCTAGGGCGGGGTGGCAGGAGGCCAGTGGTTCAGCCCAATCATGGGGGCATTGCCTGGCCATGTGGCTACCACCAGGGAAATCCCTGCACACCAGGCTCAGCTCCCATGGTGGACGGCACCTTGCAGAGGTCATATACTTGCTGACAGAATCGTGTGCCCCATGATTCCAACGGGGAGTTGCTGCCCCGCTTCTCCGGGGCTCTGCCCTCTGCGCCTTTAACATGTGTGTCTGAATCCTTTCACCCGAATCACTCATGGCACAGATTTTCTGAGTCCTGTGGTTCCTTGTAGTGAATCATCAAGCAAGAGGGGGTGGGCTTGGGAACCCCCAACTCAGGTGGAGGATGTCCCCGTGGCTGGGCTTGGGAGCCCCAGCACTTCTCTAAGAGTGACTATTTCTTGGTAGTCTTTGACCAGTCACCTCCTCCATTACCAACTAGTAACCCATAGACCCTTGGCCCTTCCCAGGGCGCCCAGTGCACAAGTACGTGGAGACAGGACCACTTAGGCCAAGTCTTTCTGAAGACTCAAGAATGCCCAGGACTGTAAGGCACAGAGCAGAGCCCTGGCTGGCTCCATACAGCTCACCAGCAGGAACTCTGCACACTCAGCCCCTCCGCCCTCAACTGGATTCCTCCTCACGCCCACCCACTGAAGACCACCCCCCATCTCCACACCTCTCGAGGCCATGCCGGGTGAGGAAGAGTTCTACGTCCTCTCTTCCACCTGCTCAGAGCTGTGTGAGCTGGATCACCTGCCTGGGCTCCAGCCTCCTCCCTGAGGCAGCATCCCCAGTAAAGCCCTCTGACCTCTGTGCCACAGGTTAATACCACCTGTCATCCACACGGTGGGGAGGACTGTGCCGGGGGAGGTCTTGTAGTTTGGGGAAACTGCTTTTCTCTGCTGCCTTTCCAAGTCTCCTGGATTTTCATCTGGTTGTTTAATTAATGGCTTACGTTTGAAGACTCCATTCAAGGGTCCCCAAGATGAGCAGAGCTGGCCAACAGAAGCCCTGCTTTAGGGCAGGGACTTGGGCTGAGAAGAAATGAGCTCGCCGAGCCAGTTGGAATCCAGCTTAACTGGAATCGTTTGTGTTTCTAAGATAAAGCTAGCCAGTCTTTCTCATTTTTCCCAGCGAGAGGACTTTAAAAAAGGTTTAGATAGTGGAAATATAAAATCCTTTATGGATATAGATGACAGTCAAATATATTAAATATATAGTACTTCATTTATCTTAAATGTATGTTAACATATATATGTTAACAAATATGAAATATATATGTTAAAAAAATATGAAATATATATTTTAAAAAAAAAGAACAAAGATGAGTAGTTTTTCCCAGAGAGACACAGCTGAAAAAAATAGGAAAAAAAAAAACCAAAACAAAACAGAAAGAAATAGAATATAAGCCCTTTATAGTTCGCTTCAGAGTCCGCAATCCTAACCATGCACGGCTAACCTAGTCATACACAAATAAAACATCAATTTATAAGCCGGCAAAGTGGCACACGCCTGTAATCCCTGCACTTTTTGAGTCTGAGACTGGAGAATTGCGAGTTCAAAGCCAGCCTCAGCAACGGCAAGGCACTAAGCAACTCAGTGAGACCCTGTCTCTACATAAAACACAAAATAGGGCTGGGGATGTGGCTCAGTGGTCGAGTGCCCCTGAGTTCAATCCCCAGTACCAAAAACAAACAAACAAACAAACAAAAACCCCCACAGAAAACAAAACATCAGTTTGTAAACCTCACCTTTTTATTTTTGTACCAGGGTTATTAAAATCCTCTACCTGCATTTCCAACATTCATGTCTTTTTCAGAACTAGAGCAAATTTTGAGCTCTGTACCAAGTTTTCAAAAGCAGGGCTTCTTAAAATTTACTGTGTATACAAGTCATCGAAGGATCTTGTTAAAATGCAGATTCCGACTCCATTTGTAACAAGTGCCCACACATGGCTGTGCTGCCCCACAGACTCTGGTCCAGCGTGAGACTCCGGTCCAGGAGCACATTTCCTTGACTTTCCTCTCTGTTTTTCAAACAGTCTTGAATCTATGTAGGACCACTCCCATGGGGATTTTAAGTGCATTAGGACTCTTGAGTTGTTCCTTTTTCCTGTAGGTGTTCAGCCAAGGTCTCTATGATGTAATCACCCGTCATTTTGCCTTTTAAAGATCACTTTTAAAGGCTATTTACAATGACGGTGGACATTCCAGCTGGGACTATTGATTGCACCTGGTTAAACTGCTTTTGGCTAAACGAACTAGCCCCGAGGTTGTCGCAGGCTAATGTGGCTTCCCCAGAAAGAGCAGCTATTTAAACTCAAGGAATTGAAAGATGACTTGTACTGTGAGAGTTTGCAAAGGTTCAAGTATAAGGGTGATTCTTTAAGAGATGATTTTGGGGACACTGAATTTCACTACTTTAGGTCTTTTGCTCATGGATCTCAGCTGGGCCAAGCGTTTGCAATGCCCAGCGGCAGGGCCTCCGCTCACTCTGTCAGGTGTGGATCCGGTCTTCACTCTTAGTCCTCTTCCCTGGAAAATTCTTTCCTGCATGGCTGCCTCTTCTCATGATCCAGGTCTTCTCCACCACCGGCAGGAGGCAGACCTTTCCTTCCTCAGTCCAAATCATCTTTTATTGTTTGGTTTATTCATGACATTCATGTACCAAGCTTGCATGCTAATAGGGACATGGGGAGGGTGCGTGTAGCCAACTTCTAGGCATCATGTACATGCGTGCATATGGGTACATGTAGCAAACATGTACACAGGCATAGTGCACCTATGTATTGTCAACAGACAAAATTACAACAATATAGCTTAAAGGTCTTTATTGACTTCATGTGTAGATTCTAAAATCAGGCAGAACATCATTTCATCAAATAGAATGTGCTCTTGTGGGCCAAGCAGAGGGAGTGTTTCATGGATGGAGAAGGGCTGAAGAAAGCAGGAAAAAAGGACAAAAAGCAAATTGGCCATTTCAAGTTTATTTTCCTCATAAGGTGGGACAGGGAGTCAGAGCTACAGAAAAATAACTGGTTGGCTAACATCAAGTTCCCTTTTTTGTAAAGATTAACAGAGAACTTCATTGTCAGATGGCCTGAAACTGCCCTGTTTGGGATTTTGTTCCTTCTCCTTCCCTCCCCTCCCCTCCCCTCTCTCCCACCCTCTTCTCTCTCTCTCCTGGTTTTTTGGAAGCTCAGATCACTTAGTTTTGGTTTGGTGACATGAAACTTTAGTATCAGAGTTGGTTTTTAGTGAGGTCTGTTGGGGTCCAGGTTGGGAGCCTGGTTCAAACCCACAGCTTCTTGGGACTTTGGTTTGACAGCATCTGTGTGTTTGAGTGTTTGAGTATGTGTGTGTGTGTGTGTGTGTGTGTGTGTGTGAGAGAGAGAATATGTGTGTATGGGTGACAGCCCAGCTACCCGTTGCCAGAACATGACTCCCAGAGGGCAGAAGCTGTGTCTCTGTCTTCTTTTATTTGGTGCCAAATACATGTTTCTTGAATCACTAACAAATGCTTTTTTTTGTTTGGTCTTAAATGCTAAGTGGGGCTTTGTGTGGTGGTGATGCCTGTAATCCCAGCTCCTTGGGAGGCTGAGGCAGGAGCATGGCAAGTTTGAAACCAGCCTGGGCAACTTAGTAAGACTGTCTTGAGATTTAAAAAAGAAAAGGCTGGGGGTACAGCTCAGTTGTAGAGCGCCCATGGGTTCAATCCCCAGTACCCAAAAATAAAAAGCTAAGAGTCTCAAATCTCTGCATATTCTCAAATTTGACGCCAAACAGGGAAACATCCTTTCACATGTCTCTTAGATGCTGTTTTCCCTTTCATTTTCAGTCTCAGAGCATGTCACACCACAGTGAACCAGCAGATGGCAGTGTTTCTCTGGGAAACGAGCCCTTCCCTGCCGGGCCCTCCATCTGGATGGCGGGTGTGCCCTACCCAGGGACGTTCTGCGCCTTCTGGAGTCCTCTATGTGAAAAGAAAACCAGGCAGCTTTATGGTCTGCAGGAAGAGCCCTGATTCCTCCATATTCCAGATTTCCTCCCAGGGACGCGGGTCTAGCTTCCTCCCAGACCCTGGGGGTTTCAGGAAGCACAGTCGTCAGGAAGGACTAGGAGGTCCAGTCTGTTTCCTGCCCCTGGAACAGACCAGAATCCGGTGTTCTCCTTAGGCCG
The DNA here is from genome assembly GCA_004024805.1 of Geosciurus inauris. Taxonomy (NCBI): domain Eukaryota; kingdom Metazoa; phylum Chordata; class Mammalia; order Rodentia; family Sciuridae; genus Geosciurus; species Geosciurus inauris. The sequence continues at coordinate 18,404 of PVHX01015654.1, forward strand.
TGAACTGTCCCGGGAGAGAGGAGGAAGCTTGGGATGGAAGACTGGTTCCCACTTAATGTGGACAAGCTACTCAAGCTCTGGACCTCAGTTTCCTCTTCTGTAAAATGGGGATGATATTAGTTCCTCATGTCAAAGAGCACAGCAGAGGCACAGGTGTCGACGGGAATGTCCATTTACTTGTCTACAAGGCAAGCAAATACTAGATGGAGTTCCATGTAGCAAGCTTAAAATTGGATTTGTAGAGGAGGCAGAGGAGAGAGGGGGAAAGGCAGAGCCCAGGACGTTTGGAGACAACTTTGTTCTCCTTTTCTGGGTGAGATGTGGAGTGGCTGGGATTCAAGGACCTGCCAGGAGGGCAGTCCCAGTTGTTCAAGGATCTCCCCGAGAACTTGGGGCTCAATTCTGCCACATTCAGGCCAGGCCGTCCCTGCTCTAACAGGATCCTTTGATAGCACCTCCATCCCTGGGTTTCCTGATCCACAGTGTTTGGTTGAAGACAGAATTAAAGACAGGCAGTGAGTGTAGATAGGCTATTGGGTCAGATTGAGAGAATGAAGGCCCGCTGGGGTCCGGGAGGTTGGAGACCGCCCCTGAGGAACTGAAATGTCAATGCCTTCAGAGTCCTTCCTCCCCACCTGCCCCTGCGCCAACCTGTTGCTAAGGTAACCTGCCCCAGCAATCGCCCCTCCCGCAGGGAGCTGTGAAAGTTGTTAATTAATGTCTCCTGGGCTGCTTCCTGCCTGGATCGCTCCATTTGGCCCTCCCCCTTCCCATCTGCTTCTCACCTTTTGGCCACCCCACCTGGGCATCTCCTGGGCCTAGCCAGGAAGGAGAGAGGTACGGGGAAAGATGAGATGCTGTTTGCCTCCTTCTTTTCCTGGTCCAAGAAGTCCTCCAAGAAGTCTGTCTGCCTCAAGTACCTCTTGGCTTGGTTCTCTTCTCTGCCCTCCTTATCGCATGCCCCACGGCTTGATCAGCACCACCCCCCATCCGGGCTTAGAAAACCACGTGACATGTCCTGCATGGACTGGCCCATGATGCCCTTTGTACCAGAACACCAGGTGGCTGTTGAGGTGGCCCCGACTCTGACCCCACTCTAGGTGTCCCCTTCACCTCTGTCTCCCTCACACCATGCTGTCCCTCTCTGGCTGGCTCCAGGCTCTCCCTCTCCTGGGTCTGAGAATTGCTGTTTCCCTTGGGGACTTGCTGTCTCTCCTCAAACCTTCTCTCATCCCCTCCTATGAAATGTCATTCTGCAGGGAGCCTGCCTGACCCCTGGAGCAGGTGATCCCAGCCCAGCTCATGTTTCCTGGGCCCCATCTCCCTCCATCTCCACTCTCAGGGCATTTCTTGTCTCTTCCACTGACATGTGAGCTCCCAGAGGGCAGGTGCACATTTTCCTCCCCATGGCTCTCCAGGGCTTGGCACACAGTAGATGCTCAACAAAAACTGACTTGGGTGGGAGAAACCCTGTGCTGTGCTTCCTGAGGTGAAGGACACTTGTTTTCTGTCTCTAGTCAGAGTCATGAAAATTTATGAATTGAAGGACATCACTAATTTAGAACAGTGTTGGTGTGGGAAGCTATTATGGTTTGGGTCTTAAGTGTTCTCCAAGGGCCATTGTTGAAGGCTTGGTCTCCAGCCTACAGCAGTAATGGGAGGTAGTGGAAAGTTCAGGAGGTGTGCCCTTGAGTGGGGTATGGGCCCCCTGCTCCTCCTCCTCTCTCTGTGCCTCCTGGCTGTGATGAGGTAAAGGGTCTTTTCTGCCATGCACACCCACCATGATATAGGTACCACCACAGCCCAAAGCAACACCACAGCCCAAGAAACCATGGATTGAAACCATGAGCCAAAATAACCTTTCCTCCTAATTAGTTGATGTTTTCTGGTATTTTGTCACAGTGATGGAAAGCTGATGAACACAGAAGCCAACTGAAATTGGTGATGAAACTGGTTTGGAGAGGTGGGAAAAAGAATCCAGTTGTTTGTAGGAACCGAGAGGGATGTGAAATGTCTGCTGAGCATGTAGGAAGGGGATAGAATGGGGCCGCCAGGCACTCTTTAGCAGGTGGTGGGAAGGGTTGGGGCTAAGACTCGAGAGCACCGGCCTCTGATCCTGGGTCAGCCACACTCCTGCTGCGCAGCCTCAGGAGAGTCTCTGGATTTTTGAGTGTCTTATTTGCTTAAAACAGGACCCTGTATTGGCATGTTAGTGCCGTGGCTGCCAGGTGGCAGATCATTGCATTCTAGACGGGAACGGCAGACCTATTGTGTGAAGGGCTGCATAGTAAATATGTTAGACTCGGCGAGCGCACTGTCTCCGACACAGCTCTTCAACTCCGCCGCTGCCGTACGGTGAAGCCATAGATAACCTGTGGACCATCAGATGTGCCTGTGTCTTTATGGGCCCTGAAATGTGAATTTCTTCTAATGTTCATGTCATGAAATCGTATTTTTAATTTCTTCTCCCCTGCCCCCCAAGTATTACAAAGTTAAAAACCATTCTTGGCTCACTGGGTCATGCAGAAATAGAGCAGGTTGGATCTGGCTTGGCTGCCATTTCAAGCTCCTGTTCTGGACATAACTCTTGGAGCTGAGATGGTCTTTCTGGACCACGGGGCAGGGGTTGGCTGTAGGCTAAGGACAGGGCCTAGGTCTCCTGGAGGAATGTGGAGACTTGGCTTCTGTTTTAGTAGTGCGACAGCAAATGTGTGTGTTGTCAGGGGATAAGTCCCTGGACACCAAAGAGGGAGATGGGGAGGCCACCGGGTATCTGTGTGTTGAGGACCCTGTAATTCTTCCCACAACCTCCAGGGCTGACCACACTCTGGAAGCCAGCACACCCTCCACATCCAGACTTCTGGGGGGCTTCTGGGAGGCCTGAGGGGCACGCCTGGGTTTTCATCATCCTGTGGCATCAGAAGGGGGCCCGGGCCTGGTAGCAGGGCATTTATGTGAATGCCTCGTGTTTATACCACTTGCCTGGTTATTTATGTACCATATGTTCAAGAAAGGGACAGCTGGAACACAGAATGTGGCCTTATTTAGAAAGAGGATCTTGGCAGACCTAATCAGTTCAGATGTGGTCACACTGGATTAGGGTGGGCCCTAAATCTAATATGACTGGTGTCCTGATAAGGCGGGGAGGAGAGAAACGGACGCACAGAGAGGAAGGCCAAGGGAAGGCAAGGCTGAGGGGCAGTGTCCAGGCTGCAGCCAGGGAGCGTCCAGGAGGGCCACTGCCACCAGAGGCAAGGTGGGTTCCACCCAGGGTGGAGGAGCAGGTGGACTAGAACTCTAGGTCACTCCTCTGGCATCCCGATGGTGAGAAACTCATTTCCAGTTGTTAGAGCTACTCTGTAGTTTTGATCTTAAAGTTCCCCAGAAGCCTGTGAGTTGAAGGCTTGGTCCTCAGTTTGGTGCTATGGGGAGGTGGTAGGACCTCTGGGAAGTCGGTCTAGGGGGAAGTCTTCTGGTCACTGGGGACATGCCTTTAAAGGAGCTATTGGAACATGGTGCCTTCTCCATCACTCTCCTCCTCCCAGTCATAAAGTCAACATTGTTTGTTCCACCAAGAGCCACCACTGTGATTCTCTGCCTTCCCACAGCCCCCAAGCAGCAGTCTAGTTGATCATGGAAGAAATTTCAAAACTGTGAGCCAGAATAAACCTTTTACCTTTATATGTTGATTATCTCAAGTATTTTGTTACAGGAACAGAAAACCAGCATGCCACTTACGGTGCTGTGGTGGCCCTGGAAACTGATACAGTGTCCAGGTAGCGATGTCCTGCAGGTCTAGAGTGGGGAGGGGAGCTCTGGCTGCAGCCCCATCTGCAGTCACCCCCATGTGGATGGCAAGTCACACCTTGGGAACGGATCAGATTGCTGAGGAGTGTGCACGGAGAAGTGCAGGCTTGAGCCCAGAACTGCAGTGTGAGGAAGGAGAGGAAGAGGAGGAGGCAGCGAGACTGAGACCGGGGAGGGACAATGGTGGAGGAAGAAGCCAGGCTCTTCCTGAGGCCCGGGGAGGAGCTTTCCGCAGGAGGGAACCATCAGGTGAGTGCTGCCTAGGGGTCCTGGAGGTGGGGGCTGAGAGCATCTCATTGGATGTAGCCACCTGGAGGTGCCTGGGGACCTGGCAGAGCCCAAGGGAGGGTGGGCAGGGTGGAGGCCTTCCCCGGGCTCTGCTGTAAAACCAGGCTGAGTGTGGCTTCCTCTCAGAAGCCTCCCCTGACCCATCTGCTCACAGCCAGCCCTCTCCCTCCGCTGGGCACTGCGTCACCAGCCTCATGCTGGGCTTGGCTGTGCATGGGCCCGCAGCACCACCGGGTCATCAGGGCCTTTGGGTGGCATACCCATGGGTGGTTAGAGAAGGGGCGGAAGCCAGGGAGCTGTGTCTAGGTCCCAGTGACCCTGCCCGCTAGTGAGTGGCCTCAGTGTGCACATCCATGAGGCACAGGCCTCCTTAATGGCCCAGATACGCTCAGGACACCTGTGTTGAGCACTGAGGACCCAACACACAGGGTGACCACATGCACCATTTCCTTCATTCAAACACTAAAGGATTGCTGGGCCCGTGTAGGTCCACAGTAAGGCCGGGGGAAACTGAGCAAGTGGAGAGAAGCCCGGGGCTTTCCGTGTGGAGCAAGCCTTACATGCCAGTGCTACAGGCAGCTGAGGAAGAAGGGCCTCGTCTAGAGTCCTCCAGATTTAAGATCCAGCGCAGACCACTGCTGGACAGCGGCCACTTCAGCTCTGGTTCCTCTGGGCCCTGTTTCCCAGGAGGCCACCCAGGGGCCAAGCTTTGCTGAGGAAGGTACCCTGGGAATCCCACAGGCAGGGAGCAGGGATGGGAACCCCAAGTTCTTCCGAATGTGTGTGGAAATCTATCAGCCAGCTGCAGAGAGGCCTGGCCTGGGACCCTCAGAGATGTCAGGGAGTTTGTGGGGGCCTCAGGTGCTAAGCTGTGGGGGGTAGCGTTGCTTTTTAGGGAGAAAGGTGATGGAGCTGACCCCTCTGGAAGGGGCTGGTTGAGAACAGCTTTGCCGGCCAGCTTCTGTGGGTTTGTGTGCTTGTGTGGGGTTGGGGTAGTGTATCACTGAGCTCAGAAAGGACTGTTTTGGGGGCTATGGCTGAAGCCAAGGTATCTACCCATGACTTGCTGCATAAGGAGCGGGGGATCATGGGCTCCTCCTGCCGTGGGGACAGTGGCACAGGCGGGGTGAGGGTTAGGGCCACACGGTGCCCTATGTGGCTCTTTCCCTTACTCCCCAAGACCCTGGGCAAAATGTCCTCCTCCCTCTAAACCTCAGGCTTTCTTTATTTGTAAAAAGGAATAAGAGTAATACCTAAGCAGGCACTTGTGAGTCTTAAATAAAACACTGCAAGTAACAGGCCCCAAACAGAGCCTGACACAGAGAAGCTTTCATACATATTGGCTGTCACATTGTTACTGTTAAACTTGAACAACTACTCAGAGACCAGGGTGACTTATTCATAAGAAAGGTTTTTGGGAAATGAATTCTCCCCACTCGAGCCCTAAGCCCTTCTCATCCTAACTCCAGCAGGATGTTGGGGCGTTTTTCAGTGGCCTGGTCTATAGTTGGGGGTTGCCATATCAGGAAATGTGGAGAAGGATCACCACACCTTCACCCAGCAACCCCACCTGCCCAGTGTGGGTCTGGAGGCCTCGCCATTCATCCATCCAAGCATTTCTGCACACATACTCCATCACAGTGCTGCACCAGGTGCCTGGGACCCTCCAGAGAGCCAACCCAGGTCTGGACCCACCCTTGAGCAGCCAGTAAGAGCCAGGCCTCCATCAGATTGTCCCATGATGGTACGAGGTGCTAAAGGAATGGAGAGCTGAGTGTGGATGGTCATGTAAGGTTTCCCAGAGGAATTTAGCTTCTTGTGAGATCTGAAGGACACGTAGGATGAGCAAAAGGGATGCTGGCACAAGAGGAAAGAGGAGAGAGGGGAGCTGGACCTGCAAGCCCCTGCGAGAGCCCCCATCTGTGACGGTAAGGGAAGGTAGCTCCTTGCAAGCAGGACTCGTTTCACACCAGGCCACTAGCCACAGCCCTCATTGGCTGTGACCACACGGTGAATGGAAGACCCCATCTCTTCAGACCTGGAGTGGGGGCTGCATCCCCAGCAGCAGGCCAGAGGGGGCAGACACTACCCCTGCCTGTGTGGTCCCAAGGCTGCAGCTAGCCACACAACAAGAATCTCAAACAAGGAGCCTTGCTTCTCAGTTCTGACATGGGTTCTCTGTGAGACTCCCCAGCATCTCCTAATATAAATCCATGGTCCCAGGAAGAACACTGGGTTGAAGATTAGCCACTGGGACCCTGTTCTGGCTCTGTGTGGTCCACTCCATCTCCCAGGAGCTGGGCAGCTCTCAAGGCTGGTGGCCAGTCTGATTTTCTGTGTCCCTTATACCCAGCATGGTGCCAGATGGATGGTGGGGTTGGAATGATTGAAATCTGAAGACAAGGCTGTGGAGTGGGGGGACTGAAAACCAGGCACCAACAGAAGGGTAGCTACAGGGTCAGCTGAGCCCTAGACCCCAGCAAGGTGCTGTCTGGCACACCCTCTGCAGGAGCCCTCTCCATCATTCATCCCCTGCTGAGTTTCTTTTTCTTTTTCTTTTTTTTTTTTTGGGTACCGGGGATTGAACTTAGGGGCACTCGACCCCTGAGCCACATCCCCATCCCTATTTTGTGTTTTATGTAGAGACAGGGTCTCACTGAGTTGCTTAGTGCCTCGCCCTTGCTGAGGCTGGCTTTGAACCCGAGATTCTCCTGTCTCAGCCTCCCTAAGTGCTGGGATTACAAGCGTGAGCCACCGCGCCCGGCTCTGAGTTTATTTTTCTATAATGCTTTCATACCATATTGAAAAATGTATGTGCATAGGATTGTGTGTGTGTGTGTTTGTGATTATTGTCTTCCCCAATAGACTGAGTGCTCCATGATGGAGGATTTTTTATTGTATTTTTGGAGACAAAAAAAATTCCTCATATTTATTTAGGAAAGCAGATGTACATTCAAGGAGAATGTAGGCAATGGGAGAGATATCTTTTGGAGTAAAGTGAGAATTCACATTTAAGGGTGAATGCAGGCCATCTTTAGAGGGTGCTTCCATAAGGGAGGATTTAAAAAAACATTTAAAGATATCATTTCACTGTCTTTTGGCTTCCACAAGTTCTCTTTACAAGTCATCCATCAGTCTACAGTTGCTGCTTGAATTGTAATGTTCTGAGGGTGCTTTTTATAATCTCTCTTTCCAGGGCTGGAGTGTAGTTCAGTGGTAAGAGCATGTGCTTAGCATGTGCAAGACCCTGGGTTCCACTCCCAGCACTGAAAAAAAATTTTTTCTCTCTCTTAGGGGCCAGAGTATGATGTGCCATGGTGGGATGTTTTTGTGCTCATCTGGCTTGATATTTATAGACCTTGTTGGACTTGTGGGTTGATCTCTTTCATCAGTTTTGAAAAATTCTCAGCTACTATCTTTTCTAATGTGACTTCAGCCCCAATCTCTTACCTAGGATTGCAATCATACACGTCAGGCCCTTGGAGCTCATCCCATGAGTCTCCTTAGCTCTGTTCTATTTTTTTCCATCTTATCTTTGTCTCCTGTGTACTTTTGTTTTTATTGATCTATCTTTAGGTTCACTAATTCTGTGTTCTGTTGTGTCCATTCTGCTTTTAAACCCCCATCCAGTGAGTTCTCAGTTTAAGACATTATGTTTTTCAGGTCTAGAATGCCCTTTGCTTTTTTCATAGATTCCAAGTTCTTGACTAAAATTCTCCATTATCATTTTCTGTGCATTAATTCCTCTATTTTAAACATATGAATGTTAATTGCTTTAAAGTCCTTGCTGATGAACTCTAAAGTTCATGACTTCTATGGATCTCCTGCTGTCTATTTTTTTCTTCTAGTTATGACTCACCTTTTCTACCTCCTTGAATGTCACAGAATGGTTTTTAAAAATGTTAAGTTGGCCATTTTGTATAAAAAGTCCATAGAAGCCATGGCATCTTTTGTTTTCCACCAGGAAATCTTTCCTAGCTGAGATGGAGTTCAGTTAGATTCAGGTGACCTCTGGTTCCTACCTGTCCTTGAGCCTGGCTTGTGACTGAGAACTTGGAGTTTCTCTACTTCTTCAACTCTGATTAGTTCTTCCTTGCCTGAAGTATTAGCTTTTCTCATCTTTGTTGATTCCACACCTGTCAAATGTCCTTAAAATATAATTTTTGTAACTTTCCCCTTTCCTTCCTAGGTGCTGAGGACCCCACCAGGAACCCTGGCTGCTGAGACCTACTCTATTCTCTATAGAAAGGGACACTGAGGAGCTATGTTATTGTTGCTATTTTCTAACACCTAGGAGAGTTTTTGGCACACAATACATGCTCAAAAAAATGTTCATTGAACTGAATCCTACACATCCTGGGCTTTGAATAGAAAGCTCAGCTTTCAGTTTCAATTCTAACTCTAGGACAATAGAATTATTATTTAACATCTCTGAGGCTGAGGTTCATCATTGATAATGTGGAGATAGTAAGGTCTACCTTGTGTTAGTCAGCTTTTTGTGGCTATGACTAAAATACCCAACAACAACAACTTCGAAGAGGAAAAATTTATTTCAGCTCACAGTCTCAGAGGGTTAGTCCATGGTCGACTGACTTCATTGCTCCAGGCAAAGGTGAGAAAGAACATCCTGGTGGAAGGGTGTGACATAGAAAAACTGTTCAGCTCATGGCAGCTGGGAAGGAGAGAGATGAGGTGGGGGAGTTGCCAGGGGACAAAATACATTTCCCCAAGGGCCCATCCCCAGTGACCTACTTCCTACAGCCACACACTACCTACCTATGGTTACCACCCAGTAGTCGATTCAGATTATTAATCCATCAAATGTATTAATCCACCAGTTAGGTAACAGCTCTCATATTCTATCGGTTTACCCTAGTCCTGCATTGCCATATGAGCTTTTGGGGGAATATTTCCTATCCAAACCATAACATACATATAGGTTGTGAAAATAATTAAATGAGAATTTATATGCAGGTACTTAATATGGGTTTTGCACAATGAAATAGAATATCTGATGTTAGGTATTCTACTTAGCCCGCTCTGCCATGTCTCCAGGTTGTTTGATGGCTGTCCTCATCTTGAAAGGCGGCCATCCTGAACTTAATTCTGTCTGAAACCATCTCCACAGTACAGGAACAGACACAAGGCATAGGTGTCGGCGTCCCATAAGCCTGTGCGTGTTCTCTTCTTTCCATTCTTACTTTCTCCTGAAAGCTTTGGTTTGGACGTATCTATAGCAACAGGCGTATCTATACCTACAATCCTTGGAGATCCTTTGTTGTGTCTGAACCTCAGTTTATTTATCTCAAAAGTAGTGTTAGTTGGATGTGCTGGTGCACGCCTACCTCCTAGTGGCTCAGGAGGCTGAGGCAGGAGAATCACAAGTCCTACGTCAGCCAGGCAACTTAGTAAGACCGTGTCTCTTTATTTTAAAAATAAAAAAGGGCTGGGGTGTAGCTAAGTGGTAGAGTGCCCCTAGGTTAATTCCCCAATACTGCCAAAAAAAAGCCGGGGGTACTAATAGTCTCTGCCTTATGGAGTTATGTGAGGATTAAATGTGCTACAATCTAAAATTCCCAGCAGATCATCTCACCTTTTATGCTGTTCTTTCCTTTTTCAAACTTTTCTTGGTTATTTTTTCCAGCTTCCTCTTTCCTGCTGAACTTTAGAATCCTTGTGTCAACAGATTCTCTTTTTAACTTGTGCTTGCCCACACATATACGAGGCATTGAGAAATAGCTGCAGGTTCGGCCTGTCCCCAGCACTGCAAAACACAGGCTTCGTTTGGCAGGAGACACTTGCTAGTCTACATTCAGAGAGCCAGCAGCGGTCACCAACCTCCTGTCTGCTGGCACTGGGCACAGCGGGGAGAACTTGTGGGGTGCTCCAGGGGATTTGCCCATCTCCCCACCTTGGCAGTGGGATCTCTGCTTCCCCTTTGGAAGACCGCCCAGCAAGACACTGGTAGTGATGCCAATCCTAATGCCAACCCTGCTCTCAGTTATTACAACAGAAGCAGCACAGTGAGTGCTTCCGAATGTTCTCGGTCAGGAACTGGGCCAATTAGTTTACGTAGTTTATTTCACTCTGGGCAGTCGATGGAGCGCAGGGGTTGGAATCCTTCGCCATCAAGGGGAAATATTTTCAGGTTTATGGAAATCTCACCTCTGCTTGTCTAGTGCAAAAGTAGCCATGGACAGTTTGTAAAGAAAGGGGCGTGGCTGTGTTTTCATAAAACTTTATTTACAAAAAAACACACAGTGGGCGAGACCTGGCCTGCAGGTCTTGGCTGGCCAGGCCTGGCCTAGCAGATGTCCTAGAGGGGACCTGGAGCAGGACTGCCTGCATTTCAACCCCTGCTCCGCCTCTGACCTGCAGAGTCTCAGATCAGTTATTCAACGTCTTTGTGGTTAAGTCCCCCACCGTGTAGCAGTTTTGAGTCGCACACATGACAGTTCAGAATAAAAGCCACGGACAGCCATGCATGTAAGTCCTGCCTCCTGGGACCCAGGGCGAAATGTCCCACATTCACTTCTGGGAATTCTTCCTTTGCTTGGTTTTATTATTTGTTTATTAAACTCTCCTTTTCTGGCACTGCTGGCATTTAGTGGTGCCAGCGTGGACCACAAGGGTGATAAGCACAGCTCAGAGAAGCTGCCGAGTCATCTGCGGGGACCTCGTGCAGTGGAGCCTTGGTGTGTCCAGCTCAGCTGGAGCGCTATGTGAGAGAAATGGAATTGCCTGTCAACTTGGAGATCCTGTCACTCACAGCTGAATGTAAATTTGCTAATGCATTCTTTGTGCCCGTTTCCTGTTTGATAAATGGCACTCGTGCCCCTTGTGCGGATTCACTGGCAGGGATTATCGTGTCAGTGCAGGTGACATGCTTAGAAAAACCCTGGTAGGTAGCAGGTGCTCACTCAGTGTTAGCTGTTATTTAACCCACATAATGTCTCTGTGATATAACTTGACTGTCCACACACTCTGCAGAGCCTTAGGGTGACTTAGAGAGACCCTGTCTCAAAATAAATAAAGAATAAGAAGGGCTGGGTGTATCTCAATGTAAAGCACCCCTAGATTCAATCCTTAGTACTGAAAAAAAAAAGTGTTGCAAAAAATGTTCAGGGCTGCGTAACAGCTCCTCAAAGTTCTCCTTGCTCTCTAATCCCTGTCCCTTAGATGTAACATCCTCATGGTCCAAGATGGTTGCCAAAGCTCCCATCATTACATCCACTTTTCAACAGGAGGATGGAAGGCTGTACACAGAAGGATGTACCTGTTCCTCTTATAAAGGCTCAGCGGAGGTCACGGCACTCTGCCTCCCTCTAACGAGCTGCCTCGTAGCACCTGGCACTCTTAGAGACCAGGAAGGCTGAGAATGTACAGACTTTGGAGCAGTAGCAGCCTCTACAGCAAGGACCTGCATAGCCAGGACTTGCCCCTGGACCCCTATTCAAGCCTGTGTTCAAGTGCCACCTCCCACTTCTTCTCATCTTTATTTGTCCTGTAAGTTTCTTGTGGAGAGAGCAGGGCTAAAAGTCAAGTCCATGTTTTGCTGCGTCCAAGCTGCGTGATCACCGCAAGTGCCTTGAATTCTCTGTGCCTTGTGAAAAGTCACGGCTGATATGCACCTGCTCTGGGCTGTTGCAGGGTTATGGGGTGCACAACGGCAGGAGTTTAGAGCTGGGGGCTGCCCTCTTCCCACTCTTACTGAGCACGCTTTTTTCACCTGGTGTCCACTGAGAAGAAAAATAGTAGGTCACACACGTGTGATGTTTAGGGACACGGCGGGGTGATCATTTGGACCCCGTTGCCCTCGTTTATCTTTCCTCCTCCTCTTTGCAGGTGGACAATGGCCTGCCTGGCCTCCCGGGGCTGCCCTTGTGCAGATTCCTCTCCATGGGCTGATGCAAAAGCCCAGCGCTGCCACAGGCTGCTTGGAGACAGAGGCAGGCGTGCTGGAGTGAGGCTGGTTGAGGAGTCTCTGTACCCTCAGCCTGGCTGTCACTCCTGCCATGCCCACTGGGGTGGCGGAGGCCAGCATGGGCTGAACTGCGTGTCATGACACTTGACTTTTGGAAATCAGAGCCTGAATTTTAGATAATTTTCACTTGGCATGATATAGTATTTAGAAAAATATATTTTATACATTAAAAATCGAAAAAAAAACCCCAAATAATCTTAGCTTGTGAACTGTGTGAAGACAGGCAGCAAAGCAGCATGACATTGGATTTGACCTACAAGGACAGGAACTTGTAGGTCACAGGATGCAGAAGTTCTGAGGCCTAAGCTGTCCCCGTGGCCTCCCTGGCCCACATTGTCTGTGGGTGGCACAGTGGCTGTCCTGGTCCTCCCCAGCCGTGCCTCTCTGACTTCTCCAGGATCTCCATGGGGTTTCTTTGTCCACCATGGCAGTCCCCTGTGCTCCCTAGTGGTCACTCTTTGCTTTGAGGCTGGAGGATGGAGTGAGGGCCCCTTCCTGTCCACCCCTGGCTTCCAGCTGCAGCTCCGTGACCTGCAGCTCCACACAGGGACTTCTAGCTTGACCCTCCCCCCATCTAGCCCTTCCCACCAGTGGCCCCTCGGCCTTGGGCACGCTGATCCCACCTTGCCAGGACCGCGGCTCCTGCCTCCCTGCAGACTTCAGCTGACAGCCTGACAGAGCCCTGCCTCCTCCACACTGGGTGCAGCCCCATCGCACACCCTCACTGCGGCTTCTGGTCCCTTCTCCTTCCAGCTGACCATGTCACTGTGATTCTTTATCTGCTACCTGACTCCCCACAGGACTGGAGACCCCTGGAGAGTGGGCACATGTGCCTCCTGCTCACTCCTCTACACAGTGCCCGGCACAGGGTGGGGCTCACTGTGGACTCTATTTTTCTAACTGCTTGTCTCCAACTGGTGCTTTGAGCAGTACCTATGTCCACCAGAGATGATGTCCAAAGCTAAGTCACAGGAGGGCTGGTGGCTGCTGCTGGGTCTCTTAGAAAGCTGGCTCATGGTAAGCACCCTTTGGGAATCCAGCCATCATGTAGTGAGCTGGCCCGGGCCACAGAAAGTCTGCTTGCAGGAGTGTCGGGTTCCAGCTCCTAGCTGGCAGCCAGTATCAATGTGCAACTCTGTGAGCATACCATCTTGGAGGTCTGTCCTTCAGTGACGGCACCCCAGCTACCACGTGATTGACACATGTGAGAGCCCAAAAAGGATCCCCCAGTGGGGCCTAATTGACACAGAACTAGGAGTGCGACAGATCGTTTGAAGCTGCTAAATTTTGGAGTGATTTGAGCAGCTGTGGCATCTGGAACACCTCCTTTGCTCAGTGTCATGTACAGTCACGTGTCTTAGGTTCCTTACCACCTGGGTTCTTGGTAGTTGGGGCCAAGGGGAGGGGCTGAGGGGAGACTTGAAGGTGGGAAGAAGGAGGAAACCCAGCATTTTCTTTCCTTTTCTGTTTTGGGTAGCATCGCTTTTAATTGCCACATTTCTTCTTTAACTGTTTCTCCTTTTAGAGAGATGGCTATGGTTTAAAATTGTCCCCCCAAGAGCAGGCACTGGAAACCTAATCCCCAATGCAGCCATGTTGGGAGGTGGGGCCTAATGGGAGGTGTTTAGGTCATGAGGGCTCCGCCCTCACCAGTGCCAATTAGAAAGAACTCCAGTCTGTGAGTTCCTCTCCTTTCTCTCTCAGGCTGCCCTGCCCTTAGCCTTGTGCCATGGGATGACACAGCACAAAGCCCTTACTAGATACAGGCACCTTGAGATTGGACTTCACAGATTTCGTAACTGTAGGAAATCAACCTCTCTTCTTTGTAAATGACTCAGTCTCAGGGATTCTATTCTAGCAGCAGAAGTGCACCCTTCTTCTCTGGTCCTGGCCCTCCTACCAGACTCCCCCAGCTTCTGGCTTCTGGTGAATTCTGCCAATGCCCCAGCCCCAGTGATGGCAGCAGATTCCTGTTGCAGCTGCTGCATCTCCATTGTGCTTCTGAGCACATCCATCCCTGGTGTAACCAGTTCCTGGCGTGTAACCTATTGAAATGCCTGGCGTGGTCTGCTTTCCTAACCGGGCCTGAGTGATGCAGCATGTGAGCGGGAGCTGATGAATGAGCAGGCTGCCGGGGCACAGGTGGTGGGCCAGAGTGAGTGGTCCCAGGGAAGTGCAGGCTGACATGGTCAAAGCACTGGGGGAAGTGGGAAGTGTGGTGGCACAAAGGAAGTGAGAGGGAGAAAGTCATGACTCCAGGCTGGACAGGTTGGCAGAGCCAAACCACGGGCTCTTCAATCTTAGTGCACATTCGAATGATGTGAGATTAAAACACAATCAAACAATTGCAATGCTCAGTCATCACGGGCTCTGAACTGAATGGGAACCACTTGGCATTGGGCCAAATGGCTGTTATGTGAGGTCAGGACAGAGAAGCGATGGGCTAGACCACACTAGGCCCTTGTAAGCCCTGGTCTTTGTCCTAGTCGATGGGAGGACCCAGAAGGTGGTGGTTCTCTGGTTCTCTGGCTGTGGAATGAGGTGGTCACTAAGGGGCTAAGCATGAAGGTACAGCAAATCTGTGGTGGCTACTGTGGTGGCTCAGGAGGAACAATGTGCTCTTTGCTGGTTAATGATGGGAATGGACAACTGCAGAGGCTCTGAGCTTGCTGGGCCAGATCTCCTGGATGACCCCTCTCAGCTCCTCACGTCCCGCCATCTTGCTCAGGATAGTCTTGCTCCTGGGGGTTTCCTCCAGCTAGGCCCTGCCCTTGTGTCCATCTGCTCCAGTCTCCTGCTGATAAGCCCTCCCTGGGACCCATTACTCTCTCCTGAGTAGGTAGACTCAGTCATGCTAAGTGCCTGCAGGGAACCAATTTTGGCAGAACCTAGGACCCCAAACTCCTTAGCCTGAAATTTGAAACATGTGATCGTATCTGGCAACTTCACTCAGGAATCTGAAGTATATGGAATGAGAACCTGGCCAGAGACCCTGGGGGTTTAAAGCCCTTGGCGATATCCTCTCCCAAACCCTGAATTCCATAATGGGGGATGATACTGGAACCCTGGAGGCCACTGTGCTTCTATGGGCTTCCTTCACAGCTCTCTGTCCTCAAGATTTAAGACCATGACTTTGCAAATGCTGTGGTTGAAACATCCCAGCACTCTAAAGACCTCACCCCGATTTCCAGGGCCATAATTATCACAATAATGTCTCAAGGATAATCTTTTATAAATTTGAACAAATATGTTTTCCTTCTCTTTCCTTTTTTAATCCAGTTTCCCTATAGCTACTTGCTCCAGGGGAGCCAGAGGGCTCAGTGCCTCAAGGCAGGACAGGCCGCAAGTGCTGGTTTCCAAAGCCCAGAGGAGGGACAGGAAGTACCAGGACTCCTTCTCCTCCCTCAGTGACATGTTGAGGAGAAGCCCAGGGGCTCCCAGGGATCTCAGTGGACTGTATAATAGGGGTCAGGTGGCCATGGAGAGTGGTGTCAGGGAGCAAGAGATCTGGGAAGGTTAAGAAAGACAGCAGCCAGCCCCTCAGGGGTCTGAACTATGGGAGCAGGGAAGGGAAGGCCCAGGAGTCAGGAGCTTGCTAACTTAATTTTCTTCCTGGAGTGGAGGCCAGAAGATAGAGGGCAAAAGCAGCAAGATGTCCTAAGGGCACAGAAGGGTGGTCTACTCTTCCCCTGCAGCTACCAGGAGGTTCAACTGAGGCAGAACCTGGAATCTTAGCTCTCTCCTGAGTGGTTCAGAGGCTGATGGGCCCCAGAGGGCCTATCCTGGGCAAGGCAAGGTGACACTCAGGCCAGTGGAGCCACTGGTAGATGGTAGCCTTGTGCAATCCAGTAGTAATCCTGCACCTTGAGCAAGCCCCAAGATCAGGCCACAAACTGCCCTGGCCACAAGGAAATGGCCTTGGAGACCTATTGCTTAAAAGGGGGGGGGGTGAGGGCACCATGTGGGCCTTCCCGACAAGTTGGGGTCCAGAGAGATGGAAAGGGGACCCTGGGGAAGATGATATGGGGTCTTTCTGGATGGTGGTGGTGATTCGCAGTGTCACTCACCCAGACCCCGGGGTGTAGGTAATAATCTGCTCTGCCCCAGTGAGACGCAGAAACACCCAGAGCGAGAAGCAGGGACACCAGGGGCGAGAAACAGAAAACACCGTTTATTCTAGAAAGTGTAGAAACTTAAATACACTCTTGGACCAATCAGATCTTTGGCAAGAGCACAGTCTATTAGCATAGAATGGGGAAAGATGAAGGTATGGAGAGTGCTCCTACATATCCCCCTTTTTATTTTTATTTGAAATGTCAGTGGGGCCTGTATGGCCCACAAGCAAGCATATTGGAGGGATCTGTGATAATCTCTTCATGGGAGAGAATCATTCCGCTGGATTTTCCAGACTCCTACGTGCTGCATATGATGGAGGGGCTGCTAATGAGGCTGTAATCTGTCTTAGGTTGTGCTCCTCTGAGCACTTACCCATCATCGATTATCAGCTCGTGTGCAAGAGAAGGGGCAAACAAGACTGTGCCTGGCTTAGGTTGTGCCCCTCTGGACATCTTACCTGTCTTTGGCTGGCCAGCCTGTATGCACGTGCCCCAAAATGAGCTCTCTCCCAATAGAAGGGGTGATGGGGTTGGGAGGGGTTGGAAGGGAAGGGGTTTGGGGTTAGGATCGGTCGAAGCTGCGAAGCCTTGCATCTCTGGTGAAGATGAGGTGGGCAAGTTTCTCACATGTTCTTGAGGGCTACGATCCATGTGGCAGGAATTTTCTTGTGTTCCTGTGATTCCTTAATGATATGAACTGAAAGCTTGTTTAATTTGACAAAGAGAAGAACCAGGAGAAGGCTTAGAGCCCTGAGCCCAGTGATAACCCAATTGGATGGATCCAACAGAGCTGACAGTTTACTCCACACCTTTTGAAGAATAGAAGGGTCAAAGACAATATTAGCTTTGATTTAGGTACTCATGGAAGGGGCTTTTTACTTCAGGTGGGGCAGGTTGTGTTCTTGAGAAAGGCTTGGATGAATATTCCTGGCTGGGATTCAAAGGGGTTTAGACTCTGTGGTGGGGAAGACACAAGCATAGCCTTGCCCTTGTGTGAGCAGAGGGTCTGGGCCTTTCTATTGAAGGGTTAAGGGGTCTTTCCATTGCACCGAGGGAAGAGGGGTAGGGAAGGTAAACAGACCCCAGTTTCGGATTGCTGCATTGAGGTCTTGTTTGTCAAAAGTGAGGTAGTTGAGTGTAAATAAAGCATTCAACAATCTCAAAGAAGGGTCCTTCTCAGTAGAATCAAATTTCTGAAGCATCTCCTTTAGAGTGTGATTGGTTCTCTCAATGATTGCTTGTCCCTGAGGGTTATAGGGAATCCCTTTGGTATGGGAAATTCCCCAGGAAGTTAAAAATCTGAGGGAGATGTAGGCTGGGCCATTGTCTGTTTTGACTGACCACAGGACACCCATGAATAACATTGCTTGCTTTAGAGCCTTAATTACATGGGTTGCTTTTTCACCTCAAGGGCAGTAGCATATATAAGGGAGGAATAAGGCCTGTCTGCCTCATGAAGAGGGATGGAAAAAAAGCAATCCATGATGTCAATGACAGCAATATAGTGATTGGCTGTGGGGAAAGGATGACCACCTTGACATGTACCCATTTTTTCCATTTTCTTGTTGCTATGCCTAAGTCCTGTAATAATCTCCATTTGACTGATTTTTTTTTTTTTGGATGACAAAAATAGGAGAATTATGAGGGCTGGTTGAAAGCTCCATATGACCTAAAGCTAGTTGCTCGTGGACAAGGTTCTTTAATGCTGAAAGCTTAGGCTTAAGAGTAGGCCATTGTTCCACTCAGTAGGGTGAGGTGTCCAGAGCCAAAATCATTAGGGGAGAGAGAGAGATACCATATGATAACTAGTGGTTTAAATATTGAGAAGAAAACATGGAAAGTATTTATATGGATCAATTCCTTCATATAAATGCTATAACATGAGAAACACCCAAAACCAAATAGAGTTTTACTATCAAGGTGTAAGGCTAGCAAAACAAAACAAAACAAAAAAAACAACAAAACACTACAAAAGGTATAGAGAACATGTGGCTACAGGAAACCTTAGTGTAAATTGCAGTAAATAACTTGGCCCATGTAGAATATAAAAATATTTATTGAAGTTAGATATATAATGTAAAGGTAGAAACTTTAAAAACATTAACAGCATTAAGCCAGTGCCATTCACTTGTGTTTCCATTTTGTTTTTGTTTTAAAAGCTGCTGTTTTGACTCGGAAAATCTCTAAGGCCAACATTTTAAAAAGTATTATCCCTCCTCGTCAGATTTATATTTAGTCCTTAGGAAGTCATTTAGGTTGACAATACAGCTCAGAGTAGCTCTAGGAGGGGGGTTAAGTTAAGCAGAAATCTGATTTTCAGCCAGTAAGGTTTTCAGGTTAAACAGACAGCCAAAGAAAGGAGAAAGTCTCCTGAAAGTAGGAGGAACAATAGGAGAGATAAGAACAGGAAGATGTTTAAAACTAGGGTTGGAGTCACTGGGCTGATCAGACCCTTTGCGACTGCCAGAGAAACCAGGAAGTAGATATTCCCTAACTTTATCACACAAAGACAAACATAGAAGACAATGACAAAATGGGCTGGTGTTACCTTCACCAGCAAGACAAACAGAGGAATTGCCACAAATTCTTACTGACCAAGGAAGAGTCAAGAAGCCCGTCCCATCTGGGGTCGCCAGTTATTGCTTAAAAGCGGTGGTGGCGATTCGCAGGGTCACTCCCGCAGACCCCAGCGTGTAGGTAAAAATCTGCTCTGCCCCAGTGAGATGCAGAAACACCCAGAGCAAGAAGCAGGGACACCAGAGCAAGATGTTCATTCCAGAAAGTGTAGAAACTTAAATACACTCTTGGACCAATCAGATCCAAAGGTCACAAACAAAGGGGTGCTCTTTGGCAAGAGCACAGTCTATTAGCATAGAATGGCGAAAGATGGAAGGGAGGGGTTGAAGGTATTGGAGAGTGCTCCTACAGAGACCCACGAGTGCCAGGAAGGGGCACATCCTAGAACAGGTCAGGGTCTCCCCTCTCCCTAGATACCACTTTAGGGATGTGACAGGGGCAGGAAGAGGTCAGCTAAGAGAATGGAATGTAGGTACGCCCGAGATGCTACTAGAAGGTTCAGATTTTGGAATACTCTAAACAGGACCCCAAATCATATTTTTGCCTCCTAACCAGAGTGTAGGAGCTCAGGAGGAAGGCTAGATGCATTGCACATTAGGAAAGTAGGAGCATTTTTCCCTGTCCATCTGGATCCTAAGTACAAACTTAATGTGTGACCAGCTATCATTTGACTATGCCCCACAAAGGTTCATGTCCAGGGGACACACCTGTAATCCCAGCGACTCTAGAGGCTGAAGCAGGAAGATCTCAAGTTCAAGGCCAGTCTCAACAACTTAGTGAGACCCTAAGCAACTTAGCAAGACCATGTCTCAAAATAAAAAAATAAAAAATGGGCTAGGAATGTGGCTCAGTGGTTAAGTGCCCTCGGGTTCAGTCCCTGGTACCAAAAAATAAAAATAAAACAAATAAAAGGGTCTTCAACTATAATAAGAGGAGAGGAAGATCTGAGCTAGCAGCTTGCTCTGTCTCACCACGCAACACCTTCTGCCATGTCATGATACAGCAAGAAGGCCCTTACCAGATACAGCCACTCTGTCTTGGACCTCCCAGCTTCCAGAACCATCTACTATATAAACTTCTATTTTTAAACATTATGCAGTCTGTGGTATTTTGTTACAGTAACAACATAGACTAAGACAGACCCTGACTCTGTAACCACCATGTGTTGAACATGTAGTAGTTGATAGTGTATAGTGGACACATTGGCTTAAGTGTCACAGTCACTAGTATTATCATTATGACCTTTTAGTCCTCCCAACAAATGTACATGGTAGATAATTGTCATCAGGTCTTACTGAGGGCAAGTCACATTCCAGGTGACTTGCCCAGGGCCATACCTTTTAATCACTGCTGAAGTCAGAGCTAAAGATATTTATTTATTCTATTTTTTTTTTAATTTTGAGGCTACGTCATTATTTCGTGTACCATCAAGAGAGAACAATGGCTAGCCCTTAAGCTGCACCACAGTATTTCCTTTGCATTTAGAATTTTTATTGTAAACATATTGTAAAGAACTCTTCTAAACTCATTTAGTCATAGGCTTGAATCATTTGCTATTCTTTTGCATACATAGAAAAGAAACTATAAATGGAACAGGTTGGCTAATGGTTTCTAAAATTAGTCTGAATGACTAATTCTTTTAAATCACTTTTCAGCTGAGAGTTGTAGAGATTCTCTGTGCAATCAAGTGTGTTGGTGATTCAATGCTTTTTAAAAAGATATTTATATTTTAGGATAGGTTAGAGAAATTTGCCAGAATAGTACATTTTTCCTTTATACCTTCAAGCCAGATCCCAAAGGTTTACATCTTATTACCTTCACTTATCATTATCTTTCTCTGTGTATATATGTGTGCATGTGCAACGTATGTCCATCATTTTTTTCTTTTCTTTTAAAATGCATT
>PVHX01015655.1:0-45851 GCA_004024805.1 Geosciurus inauris
TGGTGAGGTTTGTGAGCATCTTAAACTGCCAGAAGATGAACTAGGCAAAGAAAAAGAAGGGAAGTACAAAGCAGGTAAAGATGTGCATGTGTCTGTCATGTGTGCAGTGAGTGAAGAATATGCTGTAGCCATAAAGCCCTGCAAATAAATGGGGACATCAGGCACCAAGCATGCCACAGCCACGACATCATCAGAGACTCCAGTCTCAGACACTGCTCTCCCCCATTCTGTGTCACCTCTCTCTACAATGTCTCTCCTGGGTGACTATACTAGGCTTCTGACCCATCTCCCTGCCTCTTCTACTGTGGGTCCTCTTCATGCTTCCCTCCATTGAATAGCCAGAGTGACCATTGACTTGTGTCTTTTTGCCAGTGACCAATTTTCCCATTTTATGATACTAACTGCGTTTCCTACAATTCAGTTCATTTCTGACATTATCTACCCAGATTTAGCCCAGACCCTGAGTGAACAGTTCAGCCCCACGAGACTGTCTCCACTTCAGAACACACCCACAACTGGGGTCCCCAGGTTACCTGCCCTTCTGCCCAGTCAAGTACAAATTCAAGGGGTCCCATGACCCACTTTGTTCCTTGGCTTTGACAATTTGCTAAAGTGACTCAGAGAACTTAGGTCAGTGCCATACATGCTATTATGATTTTATCATAAAGAATACATTTCAGAAAAAGCCAAATGGAAAAGATGCATAGGACAAGGTATGGGGGGATCAGAGGTTCCCTACCCTCTCCAGGGACTCTGCCTCCCTGGCACATCCATGTGCTCATGAACCTGGAATCTCCCCTAGTCTATTTGTTTCAGAGTTTCGATGGAGGCTTCATGACAGGCACAACTGGTGATCAACCTCAGTCTCCACTGGGCTCCCTCCCCATGGCAGGGTGAGGCTGGCAGCTCTAACTCTCTAATCCCGGGATGGTTTTTCTGGTGACTAGCCTCTGCCCTGAAACTTGCCAGGGCTTCCTCACCCCTCTAGTCTTCTCGTTAGCATACAAAAGACACTCCTGTCACTGAGCAAATGGAGTTTGCTTTAGGAGTTTTGTGCCAATAACTGGGGACAAAGGTCAAAGATATTTTTTTATTGCACTACATTCTGCTAAACTGCCAGTTGCATCGTATTACAACTCTGTTCAAAACCCATTTCCTTTAGAGTAAAGCAGAGTTACGGGACTGGAATTGTGGCTCAGTGGTAGAGTGCTTGCCTCGCATGCATGAGGCACTGGGTTTGATCCTCAGCACCACATAAAAATAAATAAAATAAAGATATCATGTCCATCTACAACTAAAAATAAAAATAAAAAAAACAGAGTTACTACAGTGACCCACAAAAAAAGTAGGGTCCTTGACATTGGGACCCTACTGACTGTCCGTTTAACTAACTTCCCTCCAACCACAAAGGTCTCAGGTAACCCAGGCAGGTTCCCCACTACAGGCTTCTGCACAGTTGCTGCTACCCCTGAACAGACGCTCCCCCCTTGGAACCAAGATGGTTCCTTCCCTCCCTCCTTTTCTCAGAGGTTGCTTGTGGAAAACTTTATCTGACCTCCTTTTTTTTTTTGTATGGGTGATTGAACCCACTGAGCCACACCCCCAGCCCTTTTTTATATTTTATTTTGAGACAGGGTCTTGCTGAGTAGCTTAGGACCCTGCTAAATTGCTGAGGCTAGCTTTGAACTCACGATCCTCCTGCCTCAGCCTCTCAAACTGCTGGGATCACAGACATGCACCACCACACCCAACTGACCTCCCTATTTAAGCTGTGACTCTCTAACACATCACATTCCCCTCACCTGTTTATTTCCCTTCAAAACATATGGCATCTATTTGCCCATTCTGTTTCCTATTTGGTTTATTATCTGACTCCTACTAAATGGATCCTCTAAAATGTATGTGTTTCTCCTTACATTTCTATCAGTTTTTGCCTCAGGTAGTGTGATATCTTGTTGTTAGGAATTTTCCCCTTTATTACTCCATAATCCATCTTATAGTAGTAGTAGTAATAATAATAATAATAATTTGCTTTTCTCTGAAGTTGGCTTTGTCTGAAAGTAATACAAGTATTCCTTCTTTCTTTTGTTGAGTGTTAGCAAGATATATCTTGCTACATTCCTTTACTTTTGTTTCCTTCTTTTTGATTATGGCAAAAATACAACATAAAATTTAACATAGTAACCATTTAAAAATGTACAGTTCAGAGCAATAAGTATGTGTACGTTGTTGTACAACAGATCTCTAGAACTTCTTCATCTTGCAGCACTGAAATTCTACATCAATTAAGCAGCAAATATCCATTTCTCCCTCCACGTAGCCCCAGACACCCACCACTCTACTTTCTTCTTCTATGAATTTTTTCATTTGTCTATTTTTTCTCTTGTTGTCTGAGCTTTTGGTGTCATATTCAAGAAATCCAAAGTCATGAGACTTTTCCCTGTTTCCTTCCAGGAATGTTACAATTTTAATTCTTAAGCTTAGGTCCTTAATCCATGTGGAATTTATCTCTGTATATGGTATAAAATAAGAGTCCTTCTTCATTCTTTTGCATATAAATGTCTAGTTTTCCTGACATCATTGTTGAAGACCATTGGCTGGTTGAAATCTTTGTCCAAGATCATTTGACCAACTGGGCATGGTGGCACATACCTGTAATCCCACTTATTCAGGAAGCTGAGGTAGGAGGATCCCAAGCTCCAGACCAGTCTAGGCAATTTAGTGACGCACTGTCTCAAAATTTAAAAGTTTTTAAAAAGATTGAGATGTAACTCAGTGGCAAAGTATTCCTGAATTCAATAACCAATACTGGAAAAAAAAACAATCAATTATTTGACCAAACCCTTGAGGTTTTCTTTCTGGATTGTCCATTTTATTCCATTGTTTTATATATCTTTCTCTGTGCTAGTATCACACTGTTTTGACTACTGTAACTTTGCAATATGTTTTGAAACAGGAGATGTAAATCCTTTAAAATATAATGTCCTTTAAAAAATATATTTTGGCTATTTGGGGTTCCTTGAGATTCTATGTGACTTTTAGGACTTTTTTCTATTTCTGCTATATATATATATGTGTGTGCGTGTGTGTGTGTGTGTATATATACACACACACACACACGCATGCACGCACACATATATATATATATACACATGTGCACAGATGCACATAGAGAGATGAAAAATTTTAATAGGGATTTTCTGAATCTGTAGATTGCTTTAGGTATAATATTGCTTTAACAATACGAAATCTTTTAATCCATGAATACAGGATGACTTTTCATTTATTTGTGTTTTCTTTCATCTATTTCCACAATGGTTTGTCATTTTCATTGTAAAAGTCTTTCAGTTCCTTGGCTAGATTCCCAGTTACATTATTCTTCTTGACACAATTGTAAATGGAATTATTTTCTTATATAATTAATCACTGTATATAGATATGCAACTAATTTTTGTGTGTTGATTTTGCATCCTGTAACTTTGTTGGATTTGTTTATTAGTTCTAAGAGGATTTACTGTGGAATATTTAGGATTTCCTACATATATGTTCATGGCAACTGTGAACAAAGATAATTTTACTTCTTTCCAATTTGAATGTGTTTTTTTCTTTTTTTCTGTACTATATTGTGATGAAATGATGAAGGCAGCATCCTTGACTTGCTCCCAGTTTCACCACTGACTATATTAACTGTGGTTCTTCATATGCGGTCCACCCATTAACTTTTAATCTACCTGTGCTTTTACATTTAAAGTGGGTTTCTTAGAACATATAGTTGAGTATTCTTTTTTAATCTACTCTGATAGTCTCTGTCTTTTAATTGCTATCTTTGGACTTTTGTAAATGTCTCAATATAGCAATAAATATATTTAAATTATTATTAATATAGTTTGACTAATATCTATGATACTTATAACTATTTTCTGTTCATTACCCTTGTTCTCTGTTTTTCTTCTACGCTTTTTATTCTTCTTATGTATTTGAGCATTTAATGATTTCATTTTATCTCCTCTGTTAGCATATCAATTATTCTTCTTTTTACATATTTTTAGTGGTGGCTCTAGAGTTTGCAATAAAAATTTATGACAAATACAAGTTCATTTTCAAATAATACTGTATCATTTTGCAAGTATCACATAATAAAGTATTCTTAATATTTTCTTCCCATCTCTTATATCATTGCTGTCATTCATTTAATTTATCTGTAAGTTATAATCACTGAATATCTCATTTTGCCTTTTTCCTTTGAATGCATCATTTTGAACAAACTTTTATCAGCTCAATTAAGAATTTCAAAAATTAAGAATTATTTTACCTCCATTTATTCCTTTTCTAGTGCTCTTCCTTTTTAAGGAGATCTGAGCTTCAACCTTTATCATTTTTCTTCTCTCTCTGAAGAACTTTCTTTTAACATTTTTTCAAGGCAGGTCTCCTGGCAACAAATTTCCTCAGTTTTTATTGTCTAAGAGGGTCTCTATATCTCCTTCATTTTCAAAGCCAAATTTTTCTTGGTACAGAATTCTAAAATGGTAGGATTTTCTTTCATCATTTAAAATATCTTACTTTGCTTTCTTCTTGCTTATATGACTTCTGAAGAGATGTTCAGTGGAATTCTTATCCTTGATCTTTTGCTGATAAGATATTTTTTCCTCTGGCTCCTTTCAGGATTTTTTCCTTCAAATTGGGTTTTCAGTAGTTTGAATATACTATGCCTCAGTGTAGACTTATTTGTTATATATCCTCCCTGAACTTCCTTTAGTTACGATTTGGCATCTGTCATTTAGTTTGGAAAATTCTCAACCATTATTGCTTAAAATATTTCTTCTGTTGCTCTCCTTCTTTGGCACTTGTATTATATACAAGTGCCATATATACAAGTGTATTATATAAAAGTCTTGTACTTTTTGTAATTGTCCAGCAGTTCTTTGATTTTCTGCTCTATTGTTTTCATTTTTTTCTTTTTGTGTTTCAGTTTGAGGAATTCCTATTGACATAGCTCTATTTGTTTTGTTCTGCTTGATTTAGGTTTATTTTGTTCTTTTTTTCCCCCCTAGGTTCTGCAAGTGGGATTTTAGATTATTGGTTTTAGAATTTTTCTGTTTTCTAGTGCTATAAATTTCTCTCAGCACTTTCTGAGCTTTGTTACATGTTTTTTGATACTTCGTATTTTCTCTTTTGTTCAATTCAACATATTATTTTATTTGCCTAAGGACTTTCTCTTCTTCAATTCATGATTGTTTAGAAGTATGTTACTTAGTTTCCAAATGCCTGGAGATTTTCCTGTTCTTTTTCATATTGATTTCTTTTGTGGTTAGAAAACAAAGTCTGTGTGGTTTCAATTTTTAAAATTTTGTTGGAATTTGTTTCATGTCTTAGAACATAGCTTATCTTGGTATATATGTTCTGCAGGCATTTGTAAAGAATGTGCATTTTGCTGCTGTGGGTAGAGCCATTTACAAATGTCTATTAGATCCTGTTGGTTGATGGTGCTGTCCGCTTCTTTTAGATGTTCACTACTTTTCTGTCTAGTTTTTCTATCAATAGTTGAGAGATAGCCTTTGAAGTCTCCAACTGTAATTGTGGATTTGTGTATTTCTTCTTTCAATTCACTACGGTTTTGCTTCAAATTTTTTGCCACTCTGCTGTTGGGTACATACAGAGTTAGTATTGTGATGTTTTGTGACGGGTAGACCCTTTTATGATTATATAATGTCCCTTCCTCTCTCTGGCAATTTTCTTTGCTCTGATATCTATTTTATCTGATATTAATATAGCCATCTCAGTTTCAACTTTCTTTTGACTAATGTTTGCATGACCTTCTTTCTCCAACCTTTTACTTTGAATTTGCTTTTGTTGTTCCACTTGAAGTGAGTTTCTGGCAGATATCATATGTTAGGTCATGTTGTTATGTATTCTTCAAATTTGTCTTTCAAAAACAATTTGCATTTTATGTGATCCTTGATATGTTGTAGCCTAAGTCTCTTTATTTTTTGTTCATTCTCTCCATTTTTTTTGTCCCTGCCTTTCTGGAGATTATCTGAACACTTTTTAGAATTCTACTTTATTTGCCTATAGTGATTTTATGTATCTCTTATTAGAGTTTCTTTAATGGTTTCCTTAGGTGTTACCTCTCTCTCTCTCTCTCTCTCTCACACACACACACACACACACACACAAACATACATTAAATTCATGGCTGCTATCATTTTACCAGTATGAGTAAAGTTTAGAAAACTTGTCGCCTTTTACTTTCTGTTATCATCCCCCATATTAATATAATTATCTTAAATATTTCCACATTTAGGATTCATACTTAGAACCACATCAGATAGCATTATAATTTTTGCTTCAGAAGTTAAAAATAATTTTGAAAACTCAAGAGAAAGAAAGTCTATTGTTCTATCCATATTTTTGCTTACCATGTTCTTGCTTTCTTCCCAATATTACTGGATTCTTTTTCTTTTTTTTATTTTTAAAGAATTTCCTTGGGGCTGGGGATATAGTATACCTCATTGGTAGTGGAGTACTTGCCTAACACACGAGTTCTTGGATTCAATTCCCAGCAAAAGGGGGGGAGGGAGGGAGGAGGAAGGGGAGGGAGAAGAAGAAGAATTACCTTTAGTCATTTTTTTAAAAAATATTTTTAGTTGTAGATGAACACAATATCTTTATTTTATTTATTTTTATGTGGTGCTGAGGATCGAACCCAGTGCCTCACGCATACGAGGCAAGCGCTCTACCACTGAGCCGCAATCCCAGCCCCCCTTTAGTCATTCTTTAAGGCATCAAAATCTCTTGGGTTTAATTTATCTGAGATTATCATGATTTCCCCTTCATTCCTGAAATATATATTCACTAAGTATAGAATTCTGGGTTGACAATTCTTTTCTTTCTGCACCTAAAATATATTATGCTTTGTCACATTGATATTCATTATTTTAGAAATCTAGTATCATCCTAATTTTTTATTTCTAGGTAGAGATTCATTTTTTTCTCTGACTTTCAAGATTTTTTTTCCTTTAGTTTTCAGAAGTTTAACTATGGTGTGTGTCTTGGCCTTGAATTTGGGGACTTTAACCTGTTTGGTATTTGCTCCCTTTCTTAAATACCTAGGTTTATATTTCTTGCCAAATTTGGGGGATCTACAGCCATTGTTTCTTCAGGTACCTTTTCAGCCATGCTCCTTTTCCCCTCCCTTGAGCCTCTAATGATACAAATGTTAGATCTTTTGTAACAGTCTCACAGTCTCTCAGGTTCTGTTTAATCTTCTCACTTCATTTTCTCTCTCTGGTTTAGACTAATCAATTCCTGTCATCCCATCTTCATTTATTCTTTTCTCTGTCCCTGCATTCTGTTGTTGATCTCATCCACTGAGATTAGATTTTAGCCACTGTATTTTTTAATTCTAAAATTTGTGTTTCGTTGTTTTATTTTCTAACTTTATTGCTGAGACGATTTTTTCATTTATGAAAAATGTTCACAATTGCTCATTGAAGCATTTTTTATCATGTATGCTTTAAAATTTTTGTTGGAAAATTCTAAACTTTCTGTCATTTTGGTGTCAACATATATATCCTTTTTCATTCGGTTTGAGGTATTTCTGGATCTTCCTGTTAGAATGAATGATTTTTTCACACTGGAAACTGGATATTTTCATGTTATGTCATGAAACTCAAAATATAATTTTACACTTTTTTGAGCTGTGTGTTTCAGACACTGCTCTGACAAGGGAAGTGAGGACACTACCTTGTTACTCCCAGATAGAAGTAGAAATGTAAGTTCCCCACTCAGCCTCCCAGACACCTGTCTGTTAAGGGCTCCTTGTCACTGCTAAGCAGAGGTGGGATTTCCAGCTCCCTGTGTGGCTCCACAACCGTGTGCTGGGATGGCCCCACCACCACTAGGCTGTAGTGAAAGTCCTGACTCTTCACTAGTCCTGCTTTTTCACCTACCCCATGGGAAGAGCCAGGGGCACAACATAACTGCTGAATGCAGTGAAGTCCAGGCGCTCCTCGTGGTCTCCACTGACTCCACAAGGCACGAAGTCCCGGCTCTCCCTGCTTGGCTTTCTCCCACATGCTTCATTATACCAGATTGTTTTTTGCTGTAATTTCCACATATGAGAGAAAACATTCAACTTGTTCGGTTGGGTCTGGGCTGCCTTTTTACAGCCTCACAAGGATGCAGTCCAGGTTTCCTACGTGGCTTCTAATAGCATGTTTGGAGATAGGAACCAAGGGTTGGTTTGGGGTTTTTGGTTTCGGGTTTTTGTTTGTTTGTTTTAGAGCATTATAGTTACACATGGAAGTTGGGTTCGTTTGGACAAAATCATATGTGCGTGCAATCTGATTTACTCCATTTCAGTCCCCGTTGTTGCTTTTCCCTTCCCTCCCCCTCCCTCTCTTCTCCTTCCTCTACTCCACTGCTCTTCCTTTTGTTCATTTATTTATTTTTGATCGGTGCTTTTTACATAACATGATTTGTTGAATTCACTACATATTCCCTCCCCTTTCCCTTTCTTTCTCTCTCCCTCTTGATCTCCTTCTTATGCTCCACACATGTTTTCTATATCATTACAATATCAGATCCACTCCCATCTTTTGTCCCTTATTTTTTTTTCTCTAGCTTCCACATAGGAGAGAAAACATTCAATATTTGATTTTCTCAGTCTGGCTTATTTCACTTAGCATGATGTTCTCCATTTCCATCCATTTACTAGCAAATGTCATAATTTCATTCTTCTTTATGGCTCAGAAAAACTCCATTATTTTTATATAGACAACATTTTGTTAATCCAACATTTTCTTAATTCATTCATCTATTGATAGGCATCAGGCCAATTCCATAATATAGCAGTGAATTATTCTGCTATGAACACTGAAGTGGCTGAACCACTATAGTATGGTTATTTTAGTTCTTTTGGATAAATACTAAGGAGTGGGATAGCTGGGTTATATGGTGGTTCCATTCCCAGTTTTGAGAAATCTCCATACTGCTTCCCAGAGTGGTTGTACTAATTTGCTGTCCCACCAACAATGTATATTTGGTGGAACAGGATAGAGTCCAGAAAGCAGACTCACATATATAATGCCGTTTAGTTTTTGACAAACAGCACTGGAAGAATTAAATATCCTCTTGGATTGGGGGCGGGAAGGTTGACCCTTACTTCAACCATAAACAAACATAAAGTAATGGATTATAACACAGAATGAATTATAGACTTACAATGATAAATATCTAACAGAAAAGATTAAAGAAAATTTTAGTTACCTTAGGCTTGAGAAGATGTCTTAAATATGACATGAAAATTGCTCTTTTTAGTTGAACTTCACAATTAAAATCAACAATGTATGTGTGTACCTTTTCCCCCCAACATCTTCACCAGCATTTACTTTTATTTATATTCTTCATAATTGCCATTCTGACTGGAATGAGATGAAATCTTAATGTAGTTTTGATTTGCATTTCCCAGATTGTTAGAGATGTTTGATATTTCTTCCTATATTTGTTAACCATTTGTTTCTTCTTTTAAGAAAAGTCTGTTTAGCTCTTTTGTACATTTATTGTTTGGGTTGTTTGGGGGTTTTTCTTGTGTGTGTATTAAGTTTTTTTGAGTTCTTACTTGCTTTGTATGATCCATCATGAAATGGGTCTGGCAAACAAGACTTATTTGAGTCACTAGGGAAAAAAATCACAACCCATTCTTCAAAGCTTAAGTCAATTCCTAGATGCAAAAAAAAACCAAAGGAGAGGTCAAGTAAGCAATGAGTAAGTATATTGAGATAACACAAATGCATACTTGAAATAGTCTTCCTTGCCATGGTCAAGTTAACTGAAGAGACCAAGTTAGAAACCAAGATAGCTGACCATTTAGGAAATGAAAATTCTAGGACAATTCAGAAATTATAGGGCTCTAGCTGTGAGCCAACACCAATTCTTGGAGAAATTTCAGAATATACTCTGATCTACTGACCAGAGGGTGGAATTAGAAAAATTTCTTTCCATTTCTGTAATTTTTGACTTTGTTAATTTGGACGCTTTTGATTTTTTTAAAGACTTCCACCAGGAAATTGTGACAATGTATTCATTGAAACTGCATAAACAACCAATTGCTTTGTGTGCAACAATTGATTCTAATTTTCAAGAAGAAATGGAGGTGTTGCTTCATAATGAGAACAAGAAGGAATATTTCTGGATCCAGAGGGTCCCTGAAGGTAACTCCTGACCAATATTGCCCTGCAAATAGCCTTGGTGAGAATGTTATCCCTGGTACACAAAGAAGTGCCAAAATCTTCTTTCCTGCCTCTCAATAGCTTCTGAGGCAATTATGCATGGTCTGCTCATCAGAAAATCAGTCATTCTCCCTCCCTTCCCACCTTTCATCTTTTAGTAAAAGATACTGAGATGAAAGGAATGGTTGGAGGCCAGTCCTTCCGGCTGTGCTATCCTACAGAGAAAACCTCTAGCTGTTCACTAATATTTATTCTCCTATCTTCCATAGTAAGCAAAGCTTCCCCAACATTAGACCACACACTCTGAACTATTAGATGAAAAAAGAAATCAGTAAATTTGTTCTTCCAGTAACCAATTTGGAAAGTCTCTTTCAATCCTAATACATACTCTCATCATTAATTTCTGAGTGATCTCAGGTCTGGTGTTCAATATTTCTGACAACTCAGTGATCTAGTCATTACAATTTTAAATACTCTCGGGTAAATAAATACCATAATCAACCTTCAACCATTGCAGGACTGAGAGGAAATTATGTGATAGTCCACTAAAAGCATCAGTCTGTAAGAGAGGATGCAAGATATGGCAGAGACCTTGGGTTGTTGCCAGCTCTGTCCTCCCCCTCTCCCACAATAATAGATCATCCACCTCTAGTTTAATACATGACTAACCAGATTCCTTTGAAACCAGGTACATGACTAAGTCCTGACTAATGAGATGTAAACAAAAGTGATTTGTGCAGCTTTCAGATTGGATGCTTCAAAGAGGAGGGAATGCCCTCTACCCCCTCTATCTGGAATACAATACAGTGTGATATGCGTGCTAGTGGATCAGAGTAACACAGTAGAGATGGCAAAAAAATCATGTAGACACTGAGTTCAGGACAACAGAAAGAGCTACGAAAGAAAGAAAACTTCTATCTTATTTGAAATACTTTTATTTGTTTATTTGTTTGTTTATTTTTGCAGAGGGCACAAGAGGAAAAGTATCATTAGAATAGTTCATTTTCTACTGCTATAACAGAATACCCAAGTCTGAATATTTTATAAAGAAAAGAAGTATATTTAGCTAACAGTTTTTGGAGGTTGAAAGTCCAAAATCAAGTGGCCCCATTGGTTCAGCTTCTGGTACAAACCTAACAACAGATGGCATCACAATGGTGGGACAGGACAGATCACATGATGAGAAAGACATCAAAGAGATTCAGAGGGAGTCAGACTTGCTCTTTGTGTAACAATGCACTTTCGTGGGAACTAACCACAGTCCTGAACGAACAACATCAATCTCCTGAGGGCAATGCCCCATGACCTAATTATCTCCCAGTAGGCTCTTCCTCTTAAAAGTTCCACCAGCTCCCAACTCCCCAATATCACCACATCGAAGAACATTCCAAGCACACAAACCTTTGGAGGACACACTCAGATGTATCCAGACTATAGCAAACAGCCTAACCCATGTTCTAACTGATGCACATAATTATGCTCCAAAAATAAAACTGAGACATAGAAAAGGAAACTCAAATATGTGGATCAGGAGTCAGAGAAAAGGCTCTGGATTCATCAGGGCCACTAACTTGCTAGGTGACTGGCACAAGTTCTTTCACTTCTAACAGGTCTCAACTTCTCCATCTGTAAATGGAGCCTGAACAGCCAAGATGAAGATGAGAACATGCCAAGCCAAAAACCATGAAAAAGAAAAAGAAATAAATCAAGTCCTGTCAGAGGTGAACATGATCCTAGGAAACCATTTTTTAAAAAATGCATTTGATAGAGAATTCATGCCCTTTACTTTCTCCCTCTCCCATCCCCCACCCCGCCTTGGTGTCAGTCTCCAAGACATTTGTGTTTTTGAATAAATCTTACACATTGAGTGCCAAAATTCCATCTGCATCCTCCCGCTGAGAAGTCATAATGCCATGTTTATGACACCAGTCTCTGTTTCCATGGGGATGATTGTGTCAATGTAATTCCAGCATTATGACTTCTGGGTATGTTTGAGAAGATGGGTGAAAGCAATGAAAAATCTTCAAATATACACATTTGTTTTTATTCTGATAACTGACAGCTACAGAAATGATGCTGCTGAAAATAAAGAGAGGAACCAGACAGATGCCCACCCATGGCCCTACACCCTTCCTCCTTGAAGTTTTTGATCTGTATCATGTTTAATTTTTGTTTAAATTTTTTATACAGCATAATTTGCATGAGGCAACTTTCAGGCTTTTATCTGCTCCATTTCATTGCCTAAATCTTTCATCTGGGTGGGGACTGCATCAAGCTTATCCTGAATAATGGCTTCTATTATTTAAATCCATTACTCAAATTCAATTTTGCTAAGAAGCTGTCACTCTTACTTCATCTGCAAATATGGAAACTTATATGTAGAAGTTCCTCCTGAAATTTTCCACAGGGAGAAAAAAAAAGTCATCCATTTAAATGTGTGACTTGACCACTGCAAATTCAGCAGGAATACCATTTTAAACAAACTACTTCTGTTTAAATAAAATTAGGATTTAAAACTTTTTTCTGATTACAAAAATAATTCATGTTTACTGTAAAAAAGAAAATCAAACACTGAAGAAGCTAAAGTAGAAAGTAATGTTATATCCAAAATTGCTATGTCCCACAGAAACATTATTTCATCTCTACACTTTTCTTAAATTTTTAAATCTACAGAAGCTGAATATTTACATAAATCAAAATGTGATGCTGTGGCAAACTGAATTTTCCAAAGATGGCCACAACAATATTCCTAAACTTGCAAGCTCTTCCACAAGTTTCCTTTGCCACTCTCCTACAGGAAATGTTATTTCTCCACCCCCAAGAACCTGAGTGGGTTTTGGATTGCTTCATTCAATAGAATAGAGCTAACTTCATGTTGTACCAGCTCCATGTGTAACTCTTAACAGGACTAGTAACTTTTACTTCCTGCTCCTTGGAAGCCAGCCACTCTGTTAAAAATAGGACTATCCTGAGACCACTATGCTGTGAAGAAGCCCAGGAAGAACTGAAAGAAGAGATTCCCTGTGGAGTGGGAAAGACACCAAAGGGCACCAAAGTCCCCAGACATGTCAGTGAAGAAGCCATCTCAGAGGAGGAACCTCCTGTTGCAGCCATACTGGCCAAAGACACACTATTTAGCAGAGGCCTTCTGGATTCCCAGTCTGTAAAAGCAGAAGCAGAATAAAATAGCTGCTTTAAACTCTTAAGTCTGACATTGTTTGTAACATTAACAATAGATAACCAAAACACATGCTTTAAACTTTTTTTAACTATTACAATAAATCCACCTTATCTCTTTTATTAGGTCTCATAGTATTCTATTCTACATGTTTAATATATGCCAATTAACTCACCCTTAACAGTTGTACTTTTAGACTATATTCCCTTTTATTATGCTGCAGTGAATATTTATTTATTTATTTATTTATTTATTTATTTATTTATTTATTTATATGCATCAGACAGATGTATCTATAGGCATGTGTCTGACCATTCTCAAGGGTGAATTCTTTAAGTCACATTACTGGACCAAAAGAGAATTCAAGTTACATTTTGATATATTCAGCCTGATTATACTTCAGAAATGTATAAATTTAATCTCACACCAAGAGAGAACATATGAGAGTTTCTTTTTCCCACATTTTCATCATCACTAGATTTTATCAACCTTTATAATCTTAGTCAATCTGCTGTGACATATATAATTTCATTTCTATTACTTATGTCTTGTATTTGGTAAGTTGATTATTTGTAAAGAATAAACCACTTCAAAGTTACTTTAAAGTTTAGTGTAGTCATACAAATGAATAATTTTATGCATAATAAATTTTTTTTGGTATTAGAGATTGAACTCAGGGGCACTCGACCACTGAGCCACATCCCCAGCCCTATTTTGTGTTTTATGTAGGGACAGGGTCTCACTGAGTTGCTTAGCGTCTCGCTGTTGCTGAGGTTGGCTTTGAACTTGTGATTCTCCTGTCTCAGCCTCCCTAAGTGATGGGATTACAGGCTTGCGCATCCGTGCCCGGTTCATATTAAATATTTTTATTGCCTGACTCATATTAAATATTTTTATCATTATGCTATACATGTTTATATATTGTACTTAATATATATTGTTGCTTCACACCAGTATTTTCATGCCATCTCCTCTTTAAGAGAAGCACAAGAGGAACAGACTTCCCTAATTCTTTGAACCTGTATATGACCATATGCTTTGATTGGAAAAGTAAAAATAAAAAAGCATGAATTTCTGGAGAAACGGTTTAATTTCAGGTGCACAATTCCTATGTTATCTCTTCCCTTTCCACAGCAATCATAAAAACACATATTGGTAGAAAGATTCCACAATACTTAAATGGAAGTCTGAGACAATTCATTAAGAAAAATTGCCCCAAAAGGTCTCTTATACCCTCAGAGTTTGCATGAGTAAGAAACAAGTGTTTTATTTTGTTTTTTAATACTAGTGTGAAGTTGCTAGGTTGTTTACAAGTGAAGAATAACCTAACCTTCCCTGACTGACACAACAGACATGATCATAGACATGCTTTTCAAATGCGTACATGCCTGTTTGTTTGTTTACTCATTGCTCGACCTCTGCCTACACATTCATCAACCCACAAAACATGAGTCACCTTGGGCGAGGATTTGAAAATCTGGCATGTATCTTTCCATATTTTTCCTTCATGCTCACAGCACTATACAAATATACATAGGAATGTATGTACCCAAAGTTTGATTTTAGTTTTGTTTTACACAAATGTAGACTATTTTACATGCTTTTCTGCATTTTGTATTTCTTACTCGATAAGCAGTAAAATAAAGTCACTTACTATAGTTCTAATTCACTCATTTCACTGATTGCTCAATGGAATATCTTATGTATACAGTAGAATTTATTCAACCACTATTCCCCACTTGATGGGCATCCACTTTGATCTAGTTTTGTTCTATCAGAAATAATGCAGCAATAAATATTTTAGTGCGTATGCATCTGCCTATTTCTATTGGCATTCTCAGGGGAGGCCTACTGTGTTTTTATTTTTCATAGATGTTGTTAGATTTCTTCTGACAAAGGCCATGACACTACCCCTTCTACCAGGAACATGAGAGTTTTGGTTTTTTTTTAATCCTTAAGAGTATTAGTACTGTAGTTTTTTTCTCATCAATGTAAACTGGGACTTTGTCGTTCTTTAAATTTGCATTCTCTTGACCACTAGTAAACTTTAGCATCTTTTCATATACCTCTAGCCACTTAAATTTGATCTTCTATGACTTTTTCTTAGTCAACTTGTTAATAGTATTATATCTTTCCTGTCAACTTGGAGAAGTATTTTGAACATACAGAGAACTTAGTCCGTCTGCCGTTTACATTTCACTACTTTTCCTTGACCTATTTGTTTTTCATTTTAATTGCTTCTTTAGCCTCACAAAGGCATTATTATTTCTTTCAAGGCATCCAACTTTCTTGTTTTAGTGAAGACCCTAAATTAGTTAAGACACCAAATTTCCCAAAGAGTTTTTCTTGGTTTGTTTTATTTTGCTTTTTATTCTTGAGCATTTTAGTCATGAGAAACCTATTTTCCTTTTTTGCTTTAAATTAAGGTATGATTTATATAAAATAATTGCACCTATTTTAAGCATACAATTTGATGAATTGTGGTAATTGTATAAGACCAAGTAATCATAATCAAGATATAGAATTGTTCCATCATCATAGGTTTTCTTGTGCTCCTTGTACTCTCCACCCCAAATCCAGATAATCACTATAATCACTGAGTTTTCTGGTATGGTTTTATCATTTTATGAATCCCCCAGCCTAGACCTCTGTGTTTGAATCCTTTAACTTAGTGTGTTTTTGAGATTTATCCATGATGATGAATGCATTAATTTTCTGCTACTTCTTAGTGAAATAGAATTCTATAGTACATTTAAACCACAATTTTATCTATTCCCTGATTTTTATCAATTATAAATTATTCTGCTATAAATTTTTGTGTACATGAGTTCGTGGATATGTTTTTATTTCTCTTGGATAAATACATAGGAATGGAACTTCTGAGTCATATGATAAAAGATGTCAAAGTTAGAGAAAGTGCCTTATGGTTTTCTAAAGTGACCGTACCTTTTTACTTTTTCACCAGCAACAAATAAGAGTTACATTGTTCTATATCAATTGTTCTATAACCTTCTGACTATTTTCATTGGGTTGCTTTGGCTTCTTTTTCTTGAGTTGTAAGCATTCTTTGTGTATTCTAAGTACAAATCCTTTGTCTGATGTACATTTTCCAAAACTTTTTCTCCCAACTGTGTTCTTAAAAGCCAAAATCTTTTAGTCTGAATGAAGTCTACTTTATCAATTTTTATTTTCATCTTATGCTTGTTGTGTCCTATCCATAAAGACTTTCTCCTATCTTTTCTTCCAGAAGTTTTACAATTTGAGCTCTTACATTTAGTTCTATGATTCACTGGGAGTTAATACTTGCATAGTGTTAGGACATTAGTTCATTTTGTTTTGTTTTGTTTGCAAATGAATATACAATTATTTCAGCACAATTTGTTGAAAAAACGAATCTTTCCCCATTGCCTGGGCACTCAATTGACAACATATGTAACTGTGGTTCTATTTCTAGACTCTATTCTGCTCTGTTGGTCCATGTGACTGTTCTTATTTCCACTTTGATTGCTACAGACTTCTAATAAATCTTTAAATCTGATAGTGTAAATTTTCCAAATTGATTACTCTTTTCAAGATTTATATTAGCTATTCTAAGCCCTTTGTTATTCTATACAAAGTTTTAAATATGCTTGTCATTTTATTTAAAAAACCCTTTTGAATTTCATCTTTTCAGAACCCTAGAGCATACTGGATGTAGAGCCCTGACTAGGTGAGTAAGTGGCTACTAAGGGAGTGGATGGAGTAACAAGATTTGCGTTCTTGCCTGGAATAACTAGAAAAAATGGATAAAATAAAACTTCTCAAAACATCAGAATTTAGGACAGTGATCCCTGAGCGGATGCAAATGAGGCGACTGCTGCAATTGCCCTAGCTATAGCCTGGACAGACTTTCCAGGCACAGAATAGAACCAGGCAACCCAGGTAGAGCACAGCAGTCTCCCTACACTGAAGAGAAGGGGTTGAATTGGGTAGGAGTAGGAGAGGCAGCATTGCAGAGAACGAGAATTGCAGACATCTACAGTCTCAGTAGTCTTCAGCACATGAAGGTGAGAAAATCATCCATAGGATTAGAGAGAAAAATTCTTAAAATGGGCCAGAACAGTGCCTGTTCACACAATCTGGAATGGAAAATCCTTGTAATTATAAGGTTTGGTAGAATCTTCAAAAGAGTTTTGCTTCATAGTGGAGAAAATTTTACCTTGAACTAAATGTGGCTCTGCTGCCTCCTAACAAAGTTTAAATCAGACAAAGTTTAAATCAAGTTGTCTCCAGGTAACTTAAATGCAACCCAAAAAATGAAGCTCAAATATATTTATGGGAATACGATAATTTTCCAATAGGGAAAATTTGATAGAGCTTGGCACACATTCAAAAATTATGAAGCCTGCAAAGTAGGACAAATGTAAGCCCTAATAAGAAGAAAAGTCAATCAATCAAGCTGACCCAGAAATGATACCAATGATAGAATTAGTAGACAAAAACATTAAATCTTTATAACTGCATTGCATACATTCAAGAAACTAGAGGAAGATTGAACATAATAAGGGACATGGAAAGTATTTTTAAAACAAAATGCCCAAATATTTTTTTTCTAATCCTTTCTTCTCATCATTTTGTATAATATTTATAACTCTGTCTTCAAATTCATTTAACTTTATTCTACCATACCCATTTGGATTTAAAGTCCATCTGTGAATTTTTAATTTCAGAAATTATAATTTTCAGTTCTAGCATTACCATTTCTATTTTTCTGCTGAGATTTCCTTATCTATGTCAAGATTTTCATTCACTGAATATATGTTTTATTTCATTGAGGAAAGTTAGAATTATCATTGTCTATTGAGAATATGTCCCATTTTCTTAGTTTTTTTGTGTTATATAATTTTGGATTATGTTATGGACATTATGATTGCTAGGTTGTAAAAATTCTGGATTCTTTTATTTGTCTCTTATGAGTGTTTTTTGATTTAACTGATAATTTTCTTGCCTGCACTTATTCTTCAAACTGTTTCTAGAGCAGTGGCTCTAGTCTTAGTTCTGAACTTTTGTCTTTAATTGAGCTGCTCTGAGTCCTCTGCATATGTCTGGTATGAGAGTCAGACATGTGGGCACACAGACTTTCCCTTCACATACATTCTCTTTAATGTTTACAGTATTCCAACTTCAATTTTCTGTTTTCCCAGCTCAGAGAGAAGTCAAGTTTTTCCACATGCATCCCTACAGCTGCTATGAATTCTATGTGGAGCCCCAGAGATGGATGTGGGGCATCTCATCTCCTTTTTTCCAAGTAATTGGGCACTTTCCACTAAAATATGTCTGCTTCTCTTCATTTTTACGTATTTTCAGGCATTAATACTTTTTTGCTATATCTAGGTTTTATGTTTTTCTGAAGTAGAAAAGGAAAGAATGTGGGCAGGTGTCTTAGTTCATTTTCTGCAGCTATCACAAAGTACCTGAGGCTGAGTACTTTATAAAGAAAAAAAGATTTATTTAGCTCCCAATTCTGGAGACCAAAAATCAGAGATCAGGCAATCTTTTTAATTTTACCTGTGGTGTGGGCCTCCTAGCCATGTCACAACATGGCAGAGGGCATCATGGAAGGGTATGTAAAGGGAGAGATCAGATGACATGACAGAAAACCAGAATGATTCAGAGTCAAGCCTAAGCTCTAGTTATAACAACTCACTTTCATAGGAACTACCTGGAGAACTACATTAATCCATTTCCTAAATATCTTGCACTAAGTTCCAACTATTAAAGGTTCTATCACCTCTCATTATATTACCACACTAGGGATCAGCTTCCAGCACATGAAACTTTGGGGGACACACTCAAATCATACTCAAACCACAGTCTTGGTTACTCAATGTGGCCTTAACCTACCACAACTGGAAACCTGAGCGAGTCTGTGCAGAACTAATTTTTTAAAAGAATATAAGAGAGGACGTCTAAATGGCAAATAGCTCTAGGACATTCATTACACAAACCATCTTTGCCACACATAACTAACCATTTTGTCATGTATTAAATTCTCAAGTATTGATATTTTGAAGTCTTTTTTCTATTGTCTTGATCATTCCATTTCCATACATACAGCTAGGACATTGATTTCCAAAGAGTGACTTCATGGTGTAATCTTAAAAGAA
This sequence comes from Geosciurus inauris, assembly GCA_004024805.1. Taxonomy (NCBI): domain Eukaryota; kingdom Metazoa; phylum Chordata; class Mammalia; order Rodentia; family Sciuridae; genus Geosciurus; species Geosciurus inauris. The sequence continues at coordinate 19,554 of PVHX01015655.1, forward strand.
AAATTCTCTATCATAGTTATTCTTCATAGTTTTCTAGGTTATTCCTAGATACTTATTCTTTAATGTATAATCTAGGATTATTCATACATATTTTAAAAAGCATTTATGTTACTAGTTGGAATGGCATGAGGTTCATGTATTCATTTAGGGAGAACAGACTCTTAAAATAAGTCTTCTCATTCAAGAAGCAAGTTTCTTGGGAATTGCTTTCTATTATCAGCAGGATGCTATAATTATCTTCAAATACATTTTGTGCCTTTGAAATAAATTTCCATTTTACTGTGAACATTATATAATTTGTCTTTTATAAACAATGTTTAATATTTTATGTACTGATTTCTAGCACAATATAATTCATTTTTATGTTATTTATTTATTATTTTATTTTACTTTTCTGGTACCAGGGATTGAACTCAGGGGTACTCGACCACTGAGCCACATCCCCAGCCCTATTTTTTTGTGTTTTGTTTAGAGACAGGCTCTCACTGAGTTGCTTAGCACCTCGCTGTTGCTGAGGCTGGCTTTGAACTCATGATTCTTCTGTCTCAGCCTTCCAAAGTGCTGGGATTACAGGCGTGAGCCACTGTGCCCAGCTTCATTTTTATGTTATTTATAATAAGCCACATTTCCAAAGTTTTTGTTTCTTTAAAAGAAATGATTAAAAAACCCACATGACCTAACCTTCTGATTTTCTGTTTACAGATAACCATTAGCAAAAAAACAGTTGTTACTATTTCTTTTTCCCAACATTTAGATCAGTTTTATTTCATGCTTTACATTGTTGCTATTTTTAGAGACTCAATACTAAACAATGATTATACCTTTCATCCTGTATCTATTGTCAGATTAATTAAAATCTGTTTACTTGATGCTTAAGTTCATTTTGTTATTGGTATTTTTGAACAACAAATTATAGTTCTAATTCAAGTAGTTTCCTCTTATTTCTATTTTATTTGCAATTTTAATAACTATGCATTTTATCAAATATATTTTCTGTATCTGCATTAGTCAGCTTTCCATTGTTGTGACAAAATACCTGGGAAAATAACTTTTAAAAGGAAGGATTTATTTTTGCTCATATTCATAGGTTTCTGTCCTTGGTCACTTGGCTTTGCTGTTTCTGGGCCTGTGGTGAAATAGAGCATCATGGCATATCAAGCATGGTGGAGTAGAGCTTCATAGCATCTGGGAAGCAGAGAGAAAAAGGAGGAGCCACACTCCTAGTGACCTACTTCTTCTAACTAGACCCCACAAACCAAGGCATTCTTCATATCCTTGTGCCACTAGCTGGGGACCAAGTTTTCAACACATGAGCCTTTAGGGGACATTCCTGACCCAATATAACATTCTACCCCTGGATCCAAAAGGCATGTTCTTGCCTCACAATGCAAAATGCATTCAGTTCATGTATGAGTTCCCATAGTCTTAACAGTTCCAGAATTTCTCAAAAGTCCAAATTCAAAGTTTCTCTGAGACTCAAGGCAGACTCTTACTGTGAGCCCCTGTAGAAATTTAAAAGAAAGTTACATATTCCAAGATGTCATGGAACAGTGTAAACATTCCCATTCCAAAAGGGAGGACAGGAGAATAACAAAGCAGCATTGTATCAAAGCAGTACAGAAACCCAGCAGGTTAAACATTAAATCCTGTAGCTCCACGTCATCCCGCATCTGGAACACACAGTAGTGGGATGTGGGCTCCAAAGGACTTGGGAAGCCCCACTTCTATAGCCTCGCCAGCTTCAGCCCACATGGTCACTCTCTTGGGCTGGCTCTGCTTGCTTCCTGTGGCTTTCCTGAGTAGATGTTCCACATTCCTGGCATCTCCAACTTCCTGGGGTCTCCATTGCTTATTTAGTTTCACTCTCACAGTTTCAAGCATTGCTCCATCAGGGGTTGCTGGTAGAGCTGCCAAATCTGCCATGCACTGCCCAACTTGCCAGGATTTCCTTTGAAATCTCAGTGGAAGCATTTGTGACCCCATAATTCTTGCATTCCACATGCCTGCAAAACCAGCATCACATGGATGACCCCAACATCTGCTACTGGCTTGAGCAGAACATAGGCCTGCTTGGACCATGGCCATAGTAGCCACTGAATCCCTTAATGAGTGAATGTGGAGAAACAAATCAAAGGAAACCAGTTCCCTGGTGGTCTTGTGCAAGCAGGCTGCCCCACACTATCTTCTCAAAGTAGTCTTTCAAACCAGTTTATGCTTTTACACCTTTCAGCCCATGATGGGTAGGGTCTTATTGATTCATGAGATGCTCTCAAGGCATTTTCTCTTATTCCAGTGCAAAATACTTGGATTCTTTTTAATGGTGCTAATCCCTTTAGCAACTACACACAACTTTACACATACTTCTTGTCTGACCAAATTGCAAGATTTTTAAATATTTCTGCTCTTTGCTTATGATTATCACTGTAAATTTAGCTAAAAGAAACCAAAATAAATCCTTCCTTCTTTTAAATTGTTTATCTTGGGTATATTTGTCATGGCAATGGAAAGCTAATATAGATGATGGGCATGGGCAGTGGAACCATTGTTGTGACTATAACTCACAATGTGGTCCAAAGCTTTGGGATTGGTTTGTGAGAGAAATTTGTAAAGGTTTGGAGACAGATTCAAGAGAATTCCTAGGTAAGTGTAAGTGGAGTTTAATAGACAGTTCTGATGGAAACTCAGAAAGCCAGATTGCTAATAGAAACACAGACAGTAAATGCTATGCTGATGAGGTTTCAGATGGAAATGAGAATTCTAGTGGAACTGAACTGGACACACATTAAATTCTTGCAAAGAATCTGTCTACATTTTGTCCTTCCCCTGAGACTTTGTGTGAGCTGACTTCAAAAGTAATTGACTAATTTATACAGTGGAGGAAACTTAAAGGCAACACAGTATTCAAGTAGTGTCATGGGTTTTGCTGGATGCTTTTGGCAATATTTTCAGGAAGAATCATGAGCAATAATCAAGGCAAAATAATTTAAAAACTTTGCAATTTGGTGAGGAAGGAAGTGTACATAATGTTGGGGTTAAGGAGGATGTGGTTCCTGAAGAGATTAGTATCATTAAATAGAAGCCAAGTGATCTGTACCAGGACAATAAGAAATATACCTTGATGGCACCTAGGAATCAGCAAGATGCTACCCAAAGCAAGCTCAAAGGTTATAAAAGTATGAATTTCTTTCAAAGATTTCATCTGAGAATGTAGCCCCAAAGTGCACTGCTGGCTTGAGACCACTTGGGAATTGTTTCCATGGGATTCCTTTCCCAGTGTTCAGTCATCAGTGCAATCAGAATCTTCTGAATACATAGTTCAAGAAGACCAAGGTACAGCTCATGCTCAGCAGACTTTGTCATTCATCATCTATGTGATACTGGTTTTGCAGGCATGCAGAATGCAAGAGTTATGGGGTTAAGGCTTCCACTGAGATTTCAAAGGAAATACAGGAAGAATAAGCAGTGAATAGCAGATTTGGAATTCCTGCCAGCATCCCCTGACAGGGGTGATGCATAAAGCTGTGATAGTGAAACTAAATATGCAATGAAGACCCCATGAAGTTGGAGATGTCAGGAACATGGAATGCCTACCAAGGGAAGCAGCAGGCAATGTGTAGAACCAGCCCAAGAGAGTGACCATGTGAGCTGAAGCTGGAGAAGCCATAAGGGTGGGCTTCCTCAAGCCCTTTGGAGCTCCACATGCCATTCTGCCTGGATGGCAGAGGTAGAACTATAGGATTTAATTTGACCATGCTGGGTTTTAGGCTTATTTTGGTCTGATTCCTTATTGTTTTTCTATTTCTACCTTTTGGAATGGAAATGCTTACTTTATTCCCTTACACTTGGAAATATGTAACTTTCTTTTTGATTGTTACAGGATCTCACAGCTGAATTTGCCTTGATTATCAGAAGAGATACTGAACTTGAAGTTATAAAAAAAGCTAAAACAATGAAGAGTTTGGGGACTCTTGTAGATGAACCAAATACATTTTGCACTGAGATGGGCATGAGCCTTTGGGGTCCTAGGGTAGAAGCTATAGTTTGGGTCTAGAGCTTTCCCCAAAGTTCCATCTGTTATGTCTTGGTTGCCAGTTTGTGGTGCCATTGGCAGGTGGCAGAACTTTTAAGAGGTGGGGCCAGGTGGAAGGAAGTTAGAACATTGGGGGAGACTTGATCTTGAAGGAGATATTCACAGCCCAGCCTCATTCCTTATTGTGGGATTCTCTCTCACACACAGAAAGGGCACCAGAGTATTCAGTAGGGAGAAGCATTTATTTGTGCCAGCACCGGCCCAGCAGATTCATACCCAAAGGCTGAGCACCAAATGCAGGAGGTATTGCCTTATATGCCCCCTTGTTAGTTCCTCTTTTACTTGCCAGCTCTTTGTCTCCCATATAAGGTAATACAGATTATGATTGGGCATTCTATTTATGTAATATAGAGTTGCAACAGTGTTACAACTGAGTTGTGGAATTGTACAAATTGATACTGATGTTGACATGCTATCTCTCCTTTGTTCTGAGTAAGTCCCTACCACACCCCCTCATCTCTCTCTTCCTTTCCATCCACCATAAGTTAAGCAGCATCTATCTCCTGCTTCTGCCATGATGTACTGTGCTGCCACAGCCCCAAAGCAACAGAGCCAAGTGACCATGGACTGATATGTGAGCCAAAATAAACCTTTCCTCCTTTTTAGTTGTTTATCTCAGGTACTTTTTAGAGCAATGGAAAGCTGACTAACAAAGAGTTATATCCCAAAGGGTAAAATAAATAACAATAAGCCCATATTTATAAAGATTGAATTGTAAAATCAGGAGAAAATGGATAAATCCCCTGTTTAGAATTCTAAATAATTTACACCATCAGAGACATGGAGCCTAACTACCCACTTCTTAAGTGTGGGTTATTACTTGTGACTTCCTTCCACAGAGTGCAGTATGGAAAGATGGCAAGTGGGAACATAGCCTTACAGTGGAGAAACATGATAAACACTACTTAACTCAGGTACCAAGGTTTGCAACTGCATGATAATTCATACCAATAGTATGTCCTCTTAATAGTATGTAGTGGGAATGGCTCTTTACTTCTGTGGTGTTCCTCCCCAAAAGCACAACTCCAGTCTAACCATGAGGAAAATATCAGACAAATCTCACGGGAGGGGCTCTTCAAAATATCTAATAGTACTCCGAACTCTCAAAGTTGACACATCAACAAAAACATCAGAATAAGGACCACCCAAAATTTTCCACCCATCAAAGCAATGAAAAAGCTGGATAAAAAATGGTCAGAATCAACTCTACAAAACTCTAGAGATTAATGAAGGGCTTACAGCAACTTTGGGAAGATTTAGCTCAAACAAACAAAGAGAAAGCCTGAAACTCTCTTAAATCAAGAAGCGTTGTGGCATTTTAACATATTATGTTCTGTCCCCTATCCCTCAGCACCGGGTAAGCATTGAAAGGGGACTCAAACACCCTCTCAAAAACTCATTGCCAAAAATAAGGCATTATTTGAACATTCCAGTGTTTCTTTGGGTTGTCTTTATTTGACCTCATCAAAATTATCCTAGTACTAAAAGCTTCTCTTTGAATGCATTTGTCAAATATTTTAAAATCTTGGTTGCTTTAGGTAATGAATCACTGTTGAATCAAACAATAAAGTAACCAAAAGCTTAAAAGGAAAAGCTAAGGAATGTAGTGCCCATAGGTGTTGAAAGGCCATAGCATAGGAAGGGGTGAGCCTGTGCACAGACTTAAGAAAGACTCTCTTAAAATTAAACAACAACAACAACAACAACAAAAAGAGCTGGGGATGCAGCTCAGTGGTAAATTACTCTTTGCTTCAATCCCCAGTACTCCCCCCACACACAAGATATAATGTATATGTAAGCAGGCAGAAGAAGGGGTGAATGAATGTTAAGATAGATCAATTGAGATTATTCATTCTGAGGAGTAGAAAGGAAAAAAGAATGTAGAGAATGAATAGAGCCTCAAAAACCTGTGGGATATCATCAAGAATACCAACACAAGCAAAGTGAGAGTCTCAGAAGGAGGAGAGAGGGAGGAAGTGAGGGAGGGTCAGAAAGGATATTTGAAGAAACACTGGATAAAAATTTTCCATATTTGACTGTCCACATCCAAGATGCCAATGACCTCCAAGTAAGACTCAGAGATCTACATCTACAGCATCATAATCAAATAGTCAAAAAACAAAGACAAAGAATATTGAAAGTTTCAAGAGAGGAGTGACTCTTCAAAAACAATAAATTCTTTTTTCCACATTTTAAAATTGGTGCATTATAATTGTACACAATGGTGAGATTTTGTTTTTACATATGTATACATGCACAAAATAGAAAAATATAATTTGGCCAATATCCTTCCCTAGCACTTCCCCCTCCCTCCTCTCTTCCCTCTTCCTGGCCTCTTTCTTCTATTCTGCTCTCCTGTTGCTTTTCACACAATCACCTCTACCTTTCTTTTCTTTTTTCCTCTCTAGTTTTCAGATATGAGAGAAAACATATGAACCTTGACCTGAGTTTGGCTTATTTTGTAACAAAATGTTATCACAATTCATTCATTTTCTTGCAAATGACATATTTCATTTTTCTGTATGGCTGAATAAAACTCCATTGTGTATATATACCACATTTTCTTTATCCATTCATCCACTAACATACACCTCAGCTGGTTCCATCGTTTGGTTATTGTGAATTGTGCTGTTATACACATAGGTATGCATAAAAGGGAAAGGAAAAGCTTAAAAGGAAAAGCTGAGGAATTAGATAGATGCCCATAGGTGTTGAAAGGCCATAGTCACTATAGCATGACAACTTTAATTCATTAGGAGAAAAACTAAGGACTATATAGCTAGGTCATATGGTGGTTCCATGCCTAGTCTTCTAAGGAACTTCCTTTTATAATGGCTGTACTAATTTACAATCCCACCAACAGTGTAAAAGTGTTCCTTTTTCTCCATATCCTTTCCACCATTAATGATTGCTTATATTCTTGGTAACTGCCATTCTGAGTGCAGTGAGATGAAATCTCAGTGTAGTTTTGATTTGCATTTCCCTAATTGCTCATGAATGCTGAATATGTTTTCATATATCTGTTGCCCATTTGTATTTCTTCTTCTGAGAAGTATCTATTTGATTAATTTGCCCACTTGTTCATTGGGTTATTTTTTTATTTTGTTTGTTTTTGTGGGTTTTTTTTTGAGTCTTTTATATATTCTGGATATTAATCCTGCCATAAGAGTAGCTAGCAAAGATTTTCTCCCATTCTGTAATTTCTCCCTTTACATTCTTTATTATTTCCTTTGCTATGGAGCTTTATAATTTGATGCCATCTCATTTATTAACTCTTAGCATTCTTTCCTGAGCTTTAGGGGTAATATTGAGAAAGTAATTCCTGTGTGTATATGCTGGAGTGTTGATGCTATATATTCTTCTATTTATTGCACAGTTTCTCATCTAACTCCTAGGTTTTTGATCCATTTCAAATTGATTTTTTGCATGGTGAGAGAAAAAGGTATAGTCTTATTCTTCTGTGTATGGATAATTGGTTTTCCTGGCTGGTTTAAAAGTCTATCTTCTCTACTGTGTATGTTTTTGTTTCTTTGTCAATAATCAGATAAATGTAGATGTATGGGTTTATCTCCATGTCATCTATTCTGTACCATTAGCCTATATGTCTATTTTTATGCCAGTACTGTGCAGTTTGTATCACTGTAGCTCTGTAGTATGGTTTGAAGACAGGTATTGTGATGTCTCCAGCATTGCTTTTTTTTTTTTTTTTTTTTTTTGCTTAGAATTCCTTGGCTCTTCTGGATCTTTTTCTTCTAAATAAATTTTAGGACTTTTTTCTACTTCTGTGAAGAATATCATTGGCATTTTGGTGGGGATGACATTAAATCTGTATATTGCTTTTGGCAGTATGGCCATTTTAACAATATTAATTCTGCTTATCCATGAACATGGGAAGTCTTTCCATCTTCTAAGGTCTTCTTTGATTTCTTTCTTTAATGTTCTATAGTTTTTATTTGTAGAGGTCTTTCATCCCCTTGGTTAAATTTATTTCTAGGTATTTAGTTTTATTTTATTGTATTTTTTGAGGCTCTTGTGAATGGATTATTTTTTCTGATTTCTTTCTCAGCAAACTCATTGTTGGTATACAGAAAGCTATTGATTTTTGCATGTTGATTTTGTAACCTGCTATTTCATTGAATTTTTTTCTTAACTCTAGTAGTCTCTGGGTGGAGATTTTTGGATCTTCTGCAATCTGAAAACAGTGATAATTTGAATTCTTCCTTTCTTAATTTTATCCTTTTATTTCTTTCTCTTGTCCAATTGTTCTGGCTAGAATTTCTATCACTATATTAAATAGGAGTGGTGAGAGTGGACATCTGTGTCTTGTTTCAGATTTTTAAAGGCAATGCTATGAGGTTGACCTTGTGGTTCTCATATTTAACCTTTATGATATTGAGTTAGAATTCTTTTATTCCTAGAATTGTTAGTGTTTTTAATCATGAATTAGTGATGAATTTTGTCAAAGGCTTTGTTTGCAACTATGGAGATGACAAAGTGATTTTTGTCCTTAATTCTGTTTATGTGATGAATTGCATTTATTGATTTGTGCCAACTTGGGCATGATGTACTATGTTTTTAATATGTTTTTGAATACAATTTGGTAATATTTTATTAAGGATACATTATCAATATTGAATGTTAGTCTATAAAGCAAGAAATTCTTAATAAGAGTGAGAGCTGATTTCTCATCAGATAAACTAGACATTAGTAGGCAATGCAATAACATATTGAAAGTGCTGAAAGAAAAAACTATCACCCAATTCTGTATCCAGTGAAGCTATCTTTCAAAAAATGGAGCATCATAGATATTTTAAGGTAAACCAAAGATGAGAGTTCGTCACTAGTAGACCTACAAAATATTGAAGGGGGTTATTCATGCTAGAATGAAAGGGCACTCAGCAGTAACTCAAATCTACATAAAGAAATAAAGAGCATCAGTAAAATCAACTACTTAGATAAAATAAATGACATTTTCAATGTATTTTTTTGTAACTACTTTTTTCTCTCTGATTTTTTAAAAAGCTGCAAAAAAATTATAAGCCTAAATTGATGGGTACAAAATGAGTAAAGACATAATTCTGGACAAAAACATAAAGAGGAGGAAAATAGAGCTATATAGGAGCAAAGTTTATGTACACTATTGAAATTAAGATAGAATTACTCTGAACTAGGTTGTTATAAATTAATATGGTAATGGTAATTTTAAGAGCCACCACTAGGAATGGTAATTTTCAGGGCAATTAAAAATATATAGTAAAATACAAATAAAAATGACATATACAATGCAAATAGTAAAATGGTAAATTCTATCTCATCAGTAATTACATTAAAAGTAAAAAGTTCAAACTCTCCCATTAAAGATAGAGACTGACAGAATGGATTTAAAAATATGATCCAACTATAAGAGAGATTAATTTTGCATTGAAAACATAAATAGATTTAAAGTGAAAGATGAAGAAAAATACACAGGGTGAGCTTCCTCAATTCAAAAATTGAAAATCCAAAATAAAAAACTTTGGAAGTACTGATTTGATGCTACAAGTCAAAAATTCTTCATGCGACTTCATGTGATGTATCACTATCAAAACACTGGTGCATTAAAAATATTATATAAAATTACCTTCCTGCTCTGTGTATAAGTTATATACAAATATTGAAATGGCAAACATAAATCTACCATATTTAGACTTTGGTCCCATCCCCAAGGTATTTCAGTGTATATACACAGATATTACAAAGCCCAAATAAGTCCAAAACTGGAAACATTTGCAGTCCCAAGCAGTTTGAATAAATACTCAATCTAAACAATCAAAACAAAAACAAAAATAGGATGGAGAGCTTATTCTAATATGAGATAGACTTTGAGAAAAAATTACTAAAGACAAATAAAACACTTTAGAATGATAAAATATCAATCTACCAAGGAGATATAACAATATAAGCAAGTATATACCAACCTAACAACAGAGTTTAAAAAATACAAGAACACAAGAAGCTAAAAAAAAAAATAGAAGTAGGCAGCTTTTCAATAATTGTTGGAAATTTCAATACCCCATGTTCAATAAAGGACTGAACAAATAAACAAAAGTTAAGAAAACAGAAGACTTGAACACCATTATAAACCAGCTAGACCTAACAAATATCTATAAAGTACTTCACTCAATGACAGTAGAATATAAATATCTCTTAAGTGAGCATAGAACATTCTCTAGGACAGAATACGTGTTAGACCATAAAACAGTTCTCAGTTAACTTAAAAAGGATTGAAAACATATGTGTTAGCCAGCTTTCCCTTACTGTAACAAAATACTTGAGCTAAACAACTTTTTAAAGGAGGGCAAATTTACTTTGGCTCGTGTTTTCAGTCCATTATCACTTGGCCCCATTGCTTTGGGCCTGTGGTCGGGCAGTGTATCATGATAGGGAGTACGTGGCAGAACAGAGGTGCTGAACTCATGGTGGCCAGAGAGAGAAAGCAGAGAAAGAAAGGAGCCTGGGTCCCAATATACCCTTCAAGGGCATGACTCACCTCCTAAAGTCACCATCACCTCTCAATAATGCCACCAGCTAGGGAACAAAACATTCAACACATAAGTCTTTAAGGAACACTCCACATCCAAACCATGACAGCAAAACACACAAAGTATGTTTTCTGACCAAAACACACTAAGAAATGTTTTCTGACCATGATAGAATGAATCTAGAAATCAATAACAGAAATTTGATGAATTCACAAATATGTGGAAAATAATCAACATACTCCAAAGTAAACTAAGAGACAAAGAAAAAATTAGAAAATAGTACATAGAAAATGCTTGGAGTTAAATGAGCCCCAAAACACAATGTACAAAAAGTTAACACAAATCCTCCAAAAAGAAAATCTCAAATCAATAACAAAACTTTCCACCTGACCATACTATTGCATGTGCATGGATAGATGTAGCATGGTGGATCTCAACATCAGGAGTATCCATAGGACACTCTTTTTTTGGAAAAAAAGAATTGAAAATGGATTGAAGAGAGATGGGTGAAGTGGAAGGAGGGGAGCTGAAGGAGGTGAGGAGTGCTGGGGATGGAATTGGAGTGAGTTGAGTTCCTTATCTTTGTGATAATGTCCGGGTGTATCCTGGTGTTGTATAAAACTAAAAACACTTTAAAAAAACTAGAAGAAAAAAAGCAGAGTAAGTCCAAAGCAAGCAGAAGGAAATAATAAATATTAAAGTGAAAATAAATAAGAGACAAGCAATAGAGAAAAAATCAATGAAACAAAAAATGAGTTCTTTGAAAAGATCAACAGAATTGAACATCTTTCACTAGGCTGACAAAGAAAAAGATAGAAGATTCAAATTGCTAAAATCAGGAAAGAGAACCCTTACAGAAAAATAAGTGATTATAATAGAATACTACGAACAACATACATCAACAAATTATATAACTTAGGTGAAGTGGGGAGATTTCTAGAAAGAGACAAACTATCAAAACTGATTCAAGAAGAGAGAAAATCTGGATAGATTTATAATAAATGAAGAGATTGAGTTAGTAATTAAAAATATTTCCCACAAAGAAAAGCCCCAAACTAGTGACTTCACTGGCAAGTCTATGAAACACATAAAGAATTGAACTCACACACACCCTTCATAAACTCTTCCAGAAACTAGACAAGAAGGAAAGATTCAGTACCCTAATTCCAAAATCAGACAAAGACATAATAAGAAAACTACATGGAAATGGATACAAAACTCCTTAACAAAGTACAAATAAACTAAATCTAGTAGCATATGAAAAGGTTGAATAGGTCATCATGACCATATAAAATTTATCCCAGGAATCCAAAGTTGTTTCAGTATCTGAAAAACAAATATACCATATCAAAAGAATAGTTTTTAAAATCCATATGATCATCTCAGTAGATGCAGAAAAACATTTGACAAAATCTAACACCCTTTCATAATAAACTAGGAATAGAAGGGATCATGCTCAAACTAATGATGTGAAACTAATAAAACAAACAACAATAACAAAAAAAATACATCTCACACAATACTTAAAAGTGAAAAGACTGAGTTCTTTCCCTGAAGATTAGAAACAAGACACAGATGTCCATTCTCACCATTTCTATTCAATATAGTACTAGAAGTTCTAGTTAGGGCAATTGATCAAGAAAAAAAAATGAAGGGTATCCATTTTTTAATATTTCCTTTTTATTTGTTCTAATTAATTATGCATGATAGTGAAGTGTATTTTGACATACTATACATACATGGAATATAAATTTTCATTCTTCTGGTCATATATGATGTAGGATTACATTGGTCATGTAATCATATATGCACATAGGATAGTAATGTCTAATTCATTCTACTGTCTTTCCTATTCCCATTCCCTTCATTCCTCTTTGTCTAATCCTAAGCACTTATTTTTCTTCCCTAGACCTTTGCCCTTATTGTGAATTAGCATCTGCATATCAGAGAAAACATTCAGCCTTTGGTTTTTTGGGTTTGGCTTATTTCATGTGCATGATATTCTCCAACTCAATTCATTTACCAGCAAATGCCATTATTCTGTTCTTAATGGCTGAGTAATATTCCATTGTGTATCTATGCCACATTTTCTTGATCCATTCGTCTGTTGAAGGAAACCTAGGTTGGTTCTATAGTTTAGCTATTGTGAATTGAGCTGCTATAAACATTGATGTGGCTGCCTTGCTATAGTGTGCTGATTTTAAGTCCTTTGGGTATACACCAAGGAGTGGGATAACTGGGTCAAATGATGGTTCCATTCCAAGTTTTCTGAGGAATCTCCACACTGCTTTCCAGATTGGTTGCACCAATTTGCAGCCTCACCAGCAATGTATGAGTGTACTTTTTTCCTCACATCCTCACCAACATTTATTGTTACTTGTATTCTTTTTTTTTTTTTTGGTACTAGGATTGAACTCAGGGGTACTCGACCACTGAGCCACATCTCCAGCCCTATTTTGTGTTTTATGTAGAGACATGGTCTCACTGAGTTGCTTAGCACCTCGGCATTGCTGAGGCTGGCTTTGAATTTGCAATTCTCCTGTCTCAGCCTCCCTAAGTGCTGGGATTACAGGCTTGAGCCACCGCTCCTTGATTATTGTTACTTGTATTCTTGATAATTGCCATTCTGACTGGAGTGAGATGAAATCTCAGTGTAGTTTTAATTTGCATTTCTCTAATTGCTTAGAGATGTTGAACATTTTTTCATGCATTTGTTTATCAATCATATTTCTTCTTCTGTGAAGTGTCTGTTCAGCTTCTTAGCCCATTTATTGATTGGTTTATTTGTTTTGTTGTTGTTGGGTTTTTTTGGTATTTTTTTGAGTTCTTTATATATCCTGGAGATTAATGCTCTGAGGTGCAAGTGGCAAAGATTTTCTCTCATTCTGCAAGCTCTTCTTCACATTATTGATAGTTTCCTTTGCTGTGAAGAAGCTTTTAATTTGATCCCATTCCATTTATTGATTCTTAATTTTACTTCTTGCACTTTAGAAGTTTTGTTAAGGAAGTCAGCTCCTAAGCCAATATGATGTAGATTTGGGCCTACTCTTTCTTCTATTAGGTGCAGGATCTCTGGTCTAATGCCTATGTCCTTGATCCACTTTGAGTTGAGTTTTGTGCAGGGTGAGAGATAGAGGTTTAATTTCATTTTGCTGCATGTGGATTTCCAGTTTTCCCAGCACCATTTGTTGAAGAGACTATCTTTTCTCCAATGTATGTTTTTGGCACCTTTGTCTAGTATGAGATAACTGTATTTATGTGGGTTTGCCTCTGTGTCTTCTATTCTGTACCATTTCTCTACATATCTGTTTTGGTACCAATACCATGCCATTTTTGTTACTATAGCTCTGTAATATAATTTAAGTCTGGTATTGAGATGCCTCCTGCTTCACTTTCCTTGCTAAGCATTGCTTTGTCTATTCTGGGAATCTTACTTTTCCAAATAAATTTCTTGAGTGGTTTTTTTTTTTCTATTTCTATGAAGAATGTCATTGGATTTTAATAGGAATTACATTAAATCTGTATAACATTTTTGACAGTATGGCCATTTTGACAGCGTTAATTCTGCCTATCCAAGAGCATGGGAGATCTTTCCATCTTCTTAAGTCTTCTTCCGTTTCTTTCTTTAGTGTTCTGTAGTTTTCATCATAGAGGACTTTCATTTCTTTTTTTAGATTGATTCTAAAATATTTTAAATTTTTTGAGGTTATTGTAAATGGGGTTGTTTTCCTAATTTCTCTTTCATCACTGATGTATAGGAATGCATTTGATATGGGTGTTAATTTTATATCCTCCTACTTTGTTGAATTAATTTATGAGTTCTAGCAGTTTTGGGGTCTTTTAAATATAGAATCATGTCATCAGCAAATAGGGATAGTTTGAATTCTTCTTTTCCTATTCATATCCTTTTAATTTCATTTTTTCTGTCTAATTGTTCTGGATACAGTTTGAAGGATAATGTTGAATAAAAGTGATGAAAGAGGGCAATCTTGTCTTGTTCCAGTGTTTAAAGGAAATGCTTTCAATTTTTCTCCATTTAGAATAATGTTGGCCTTGGGTTAGTTTTTCTAGTGTTTTGAACATGAAGGGGTGCTGTATTTTGTCAAATGCTTTTTCTGCATCTATTGAGATGATCATATGATTCTTGTCTTTAAGTCTATTGATGTGATGGATTACGTATATTGATTTCCATATGTTGAACCAATCTTGCATCCCTACTGATCATGGTGCACTTTTTAAATGTGTTTTGTATGCAATTTGTCAGAATTTTATTGAGAATTTTTGCATCTATGTTCATCAGGGATATTGGTCTGAAGTTTTCTTTTCTTGATGTGTCTTTGGTTTTGGTATCAGTGTGATACAATCTTCATAGAATGAGTTCAGAAGGGTTCCCTCTTTTTCCATTTCCTCAATGATTTGAGGAGTATTGGTGTTAATTCTTCTTTGAAGATCTTGTAGAACTTGGCTGAGAATTTGTCTGGTCCTGAGCTTCTCTTAGCTGGTAGGCTTTTGATGGCATCTTCTATTTCATTACTTGAAATTTATCTGTTTAAATTATGTATGTCGTCTTGATTCAGTTTGGGTAGGTCATATATCTCTAGAAATTTGTTGATGTCTTCAAGATTTTCTATTTTATTGGAGTATAAGTTTTCAAAATAGTTTCTGATTATTTTCTATATTTCAGTTGTGTCCATTGTGATATTTCCTTTTTCATCACAAATTTTAGTGATTTGAATTTTCTCTCTCTTTATCTTTGTTAGTGTGGCTAAGGGTTTATCAATCTTATTTATTTTTTCAAAGAAACAACTTTTTGTTTTGTTAATTTTTTAAATTGTTTTATTCTAATTTCATTGACTTCACCTCTGATTTTAATTATTTCCTGTCTCCTGCTTTTGGTGTTGATTCATTCTTTTTCTAGGGCTTTGACATGTAATATAGGTTATTTATTTGACTATTTTCTATTTTAATAAATGAGCTCAATGCAATGAACTTTCCTCTTAGCACTGCCTTTATAGTGTCTCGGATTTTGATGTGTTGTGTTGCTATTCTCATTTACTTCTAAGTAATTTTTTTATTTCATCCCTGATTTCTTCTACTGTCCATTGGTCATTTAATAGTGTATTATTTAGTCTCCAGGTGTTAGAGTAGCTTCTATTTTTAATTTTATCTTTGATTTCTAATTTCATTCCATTATAATTTGATAGAATGCAAAGTATTATCTCTTTGTTTTTGTATTTGTACGAGTTGAAGAGTATCCATTTTGAAAAAGAAAAATAGAACCATTTGTATTCACAAAAGACATAGTATTGTACATAGGAAACTCTAAAGAACCCACATATAAAACTATCAGAGCAAATGAATGAGTCCAATGAAACTGCAAGATAGAAGGCCAATATGCAATAATAATATGTATAAAAATATTTTTATACCTTTTCACTGAACAATTTGAAAATGAAATTGATAAAAGCAATTCCATTTACAATAGCATAAAAATGAAGGAAATACTTAGAAACAAAGCCAACAAAATAAACACAAGACTTTTACACCGAAAACTGGAAGATATTGTTGTAAGAAATAGCATTATTCATTGCAGTCCAAAAGTAGAAATCAGCCAAATAGCTATCGAATGATGTATAGATGTACAAAATGTGAGAAATACATATGTATACATTTATATATGTTATAGGTATACATATGTATACTACAGAATGTTAAGTGTGATACACACTACTATATGAGCAAATCTTTATGCAAAGTTAAAAATGTCACAAAAGGCCACATGTCATATGGTTCTGCCTATTCAAAACATTTTAAAATTGATTGAAATGTTTTTAAATTTACTGTAGTGATAATTTCAATACTCTGAGAGTAACTAAAGAATAGTGACCCATACACTACAAATGGGGGGATTCATGGCATGTGAATTATATTTCAATAATGTTGTTACCAAAAAATAAATAAGCAATGGTCAAAGTCTATCAAAACAAGGAAAGTCTCAGAAACTAACCTCATTAAGCAGAGACATGATAACCAAATGTGATGTGTTGTCCTGCATGGAATCCTGGAATAGAAAAAAATTAAATAAAAATTAAGGAAAGATGAGAAAAGTATCTAAATACATCAATAATGGTCCGTTAATTATGACAAATGTGCCATACTATTTTAAGATGTTAATGGTAGGAAAAATTGTGTAGGGGGTACATGGGAACTCTAATATTTTTGCAATTTTTCTTTGAACTAAAATTATTCTAAAACTAGCTTTTTTAAAAATTTTTTCAATTCTGAGAGATGTGATTAAGATACTTGCTTTAAATTTTTGTTATCGATTCTTCTTTGTTTTATGTATTTTGAACTATTGGTTTTGGTGTACACAGATTTTACTTACATTGTTTATAAAGTATAGTCCTTATCATTACCTTCTAATTCTGTTTAGTGCTTTTGCCTTTAAATCACACAGTAATTTTGTTAAAGAAAAATCTAAGATGAGTTAAATTTAGTAAAGTTTATGTGAGGAAGAAGAAGGTTTTAGAAACTGGGAGACATTCCTGAAAGAAGTTGGTTCATAATGCCCAACTCCACCATATGTGCAGGTTATATTTATAGCCAGTGGAAAGGAAGTGACATGCAGAACAACCTGATTGACTGCAGTTGGCTTTTACTTATATGGTCATAATTTGGCTGAGGATTGGACTACTGATTGGCTGAGGTTCAGTTGCTTAGTTACTAGGGTGTACACATAGGTTAGGTTACAATTTGCCAGCACATCAAGCTTCCCTTGCAGTTCACTATATAGAAAGGTAACTTTAGGCCAAGTTTATCATCCAAGTACAAAAACAGAATTAGGTTAAACTTAACAATTTAACAATTTTAACTCAGCCATTTTAGTGCATCCATGACACATGTGATTTCTACATAACCACAGTAAAATGGGATCTTCCAAATGTTTTTATCATCTTCATCCCTTTTTACAGACCACTTCAAGGTCACGACCACGTTAAGACTTCTGGAACTTTTCCCCTTCACCTATGTCCCCACCTCCCAGTTCCACTTACCCTCATTCTGCTTCTGTTCCAAGAATGCTTGACTTTGTGCTCTTACTTCATGATGTCAATCTATCCATAGTTTACCCACAGATTTTGTTATCCTTATCATTTTTCTGATTTTCCCCAATGTGGGTTTTCTCTATTATTTTGGGGGAGAGGGTCAGTCTTTTCCTTAGTATTTTCTTCAGATAGAGCAAGTGAATGATATTCCAACTTTTGCATAAAAATGAATTTTTAGATCCATTTTTAAAGCATTCACTATTTCATAAACCAAAGGATTCCGAAGCTTATGAACAATTTAAGAAGTTGTTAATGGAGAGAGTTAAACTTTTTCTCTATCCCTTGATTTCTGCAGAAGGTTAGGAAGACTTAGTTCCTGTCTCTTTCATGGGACACTCTCAGAAATCTCTAGGTGTGTGTACAGAAATTGGAGGTTGCTGGAACTTACCTGCCTGGAGCAACCAGAAAATGTATAATGCAAATGTTAGCACATTCAGCGTAACTGAAAGAGCAGCTTGGCCTGTAGGAAAGGGAGTGTTTAAGACAAATAGAGCAGAGAGTCTCAAGCTTCAGCTCTGGGAAGGAGCCAGCCAAGCCAGCCCCGCTGATAAGAGGTGGCTGCAGTAGTCTTTTTGTCTCCCTTGAGAGTTCTTACCAAGCAAGATTCGGTGTTCCAAATAGCCTTCCTTATGGATAAAAGCCATGCCTCAATAAACATGGATTCTCATTCTGTTACCACTCAGACTTATTTTAATGCATTGTTCCAGGGCCTGATTCTACAGGAAAGCACTGGAAAGAAGGGACATGAGAAAGGAGCCAAGGAGTTTGCTTGTCTGTCTCCATCTGATTCCACTGAACTCTGCAGGAATCACTCCTAACCTGAAATGATTTGGAAGAAAGTAACCCCCTTCATTTTTTCAGAGAGAAAAGCCAGTACCTATAGAGTAAATAGATCCAGAGAAAGATGAACAGATAAACTTTAGGAACTCTGAGGAGTTTAACTGAAGATTTTGCCCTAGGACAAGTAGGGTGAGTTACCTTGATATTTTCTCTCCACTTACGTGCATTTTCTCAGCCTTTTAAGGCTACATTCTGGGAACATTTGTCTGGGTCCCAAGGACTTAAGGTAGAGTCAGCATTTGGTCCCAGGTATAATGAAACATGTTGGCCAAAGTCAGATGTTGGAGTCCTAGGACAGGTGGAAGCATTCTTAAAGTCTTATATAAGGCACTTCAGTTCCTCTTATCCTCAAAACTGCTCTCACCTCAGCATTTGAATACACAACATCTGTGCCACTGTTCTCAATTTCACTCTCTGATGGAAACTGTATAACCTGATCTCTTGCACATTATAGGTGTTTCATTAGGATTATCATTTAAAATGAAAAAAAACCCCGCACACTCCAGGGTGCCACATATTAAACATTTTATATCTCTTCTCTTTAAAACAATCAGAGCTAAATGTTTTCACAGGTAATCCCAGCTCTCATTATAGGGGAGTAAATGCACACTCTTATGAACCACTTTTTCTCAATAACCTGGCTGATTAACATTTTCCTGTTCTCTTTTCACATTTAACCTCATTTCTTCACCTTTTGAAATTCAGCTGGAGCATCTCTGTCTTGTGTTGCTTTGGCTGTTTTCCCCTGACCTTGAAGGCAGAGATGAATCCTATGGGTTATTTACTTAGTGCCACCCACCAGTCATGCTCACAGTGCACAAGTTTGCCTGTGGTGGGTATCAGGACATGATGTCTTTATGTAATTTCCATGCTTTGCATTGTATTTTGGAGAGGAAAGAAATCAATGCAGATAGTCTCTTTGCCCTGGTGTCACCTTGAGGTATTACTACTATTATTGAGAAACTGGTGAGTCCAGTGAGTCCTTTCAAGGCAAAGATGTCTCACGAGGTAAGAGTCTAGGGAACTGGACTCCTTCCTCTGGGATGGGATGGGGTTATTCTAGAGTTCCAAAGCATTGTTCTTTCTGTCTGCATGGAGGTTTCAACTTCAATGCTCAGCTGCCCAAGATTCCTTAGAGTAAAAAAAGCCATTCAGGTCATCCTCCAGCCCTACCAGTGATGTTGTAACAATTGTGTCCTCAACAGTACAAAGCCCCTCTACTGGGCTAAGTCATCATGAACTCTTCCTCAGGAATATGGATTGGGACTGCACAGAAAGATCCCTAGCATACAATCCTAGGTACTGCTGGTGACCATGTCTCCTACAGTGTAGACTTGAGAACAGAGAATGAGGAAGATCTGTAGAGAAGAGCTGAGATGAAGACAAAGAAATGGTCTTCCTCATCAGCATTCACATCTCTGGTCCCACCTGTTCTGAAACACCAACTGTATCATAGTCCTATGAGGCACCCTATATACTTAAAATAACTCTCCCTCACTTATCCTTTTTTTTAAGTATCTCAAGTAGTTTTCTGATGCAACCAATAGGGTTCTTACTAGTAAACATCTGAGTTTTAAAATTACTATTCTGTCTCTTCTCTCACCCTTTCCCACTTGTTTACTTAGGGTGACTTTATGGCTTTTGCAGGAGATGCACATGCACAATTTGTGTTGTATGTAGATATGCCTGTCTACATAGAAAAAATAAAAGGTGCATTTATCCTATTCATACACAAGGGAAAAGAAGGGTGTTTCAGATCCTCCCTTGGTGAGTCATCTGCACTTCCATCTATGGGGCAGCCAACTTTAGCACTAGTGGTGGCCGTGCTGAGCTGCAATTACAGAATCTTTCATTAAAAAGAGAGAGAGAGAAGGAGAGAGAGAGAGAAGCCAGAGATGTGATTTTTATAAGAAATCTTTCATTTTGAATTGTTGACTCAAATTGTGTTCAATATTGCTATAGACTAATCCCTCCCTCCCACCTGCATGAGAAAAAATAAAACGTTTGAGGGCTGCTTGAGACATGTTTTTTTTTTTTTTTTCTTTTGTGTGATACTAGGATGGAACTCAGGACTTCATGTATATTAGGCTAGCTACATCCCCAATTTGAGATCTCCACTTTTGATTCTTGCTGTTCATAGTATGGTCCAGCAAGATCAGAATCACAGACCCACTCTAGACCTGTGGGATCAGAATGAATTTTAATGATGTCTCCAGGTCATTTGTCTGCCTGTTAAAGACAAAGAAGTATTGGCATCATTCCTTTGTTATACATTTGGCTTATATGATGAAATTATCCGAGGAACTTAAAAAGATGCTGAGATCTGAGTCCCATGCCCAGAGGTTCTGTTTTAATATTTCTGAAACACAGCCAGACAATGACTGGAGATTTATTTAAAGCTCTCCAGGTGATTGTAACATGAGTGAATGTCAGGGACTGCTGCTCTACCACAGGATCCACCGCTTCCTGTTGACTCCCAGATGATTTACCCAACAATTCACTCAGGTCTTGTTTGTCTTGGCCCCTGAGTGGAGGACATCTAGTCTGGAGTTTGAAGACTTTCACAGAAGTTACAAGTTGTAGGCCTACAGATATTATCAGAAAAGAAATTAGGAGTGGAAGTGGGAGTTGGGGAGAAGTGTTGCAAAAAGTCTTCAAACTTTGAATGTCCTAAATTACAAGACAGGACTTTCTTAAATACACAAATATTGAGTATTAACATCTTAGAAAAATAAGCTATTAGAGCCAAAAAGTACTCAATTACACAGTACAAAGATTCCAAGTGCACCAGGCTAACCAAGACCTACATCTTGCATGATCTCAGGCATCTGAAAATTCCAGTCTTTTGCATATGCAGCCAAATGAGAAGGGCAAGAGTAAAAATAGCAAACTAACCAAGGTTGAACCCTGAGAGAAAGGACATCTAAAATTAGACTGTAGGAAAATTTATTTTTTAAAAATTCTGACACCTAATCTTGTCTCTCTAATCGTTGTTCCTACATTCCTGCAGCTAAAACAAGCTTTCTATTTGTATCTGTGTGAATGTATAAAATTCTCCTAGTGTGATAAATTGCAAACAAAAACAAAGTTCACAATTCTTTATCTGCCCTGTATCCATATCTTGTGCAATGCAAACTTGTGGCTTCTCCCCTCACCAGAGTTATTTACTCCACCCTTAAATCTGGGCTGACTTAGTGACTTCCTTTAGCCAATGGAATGGGCATAAATGACATTGTGTTAGTTCTAAGCCTAAGCTGCAAGAGACCATCCATCCTGCTTCTCTCTGTCCTATAGCACTGTTACAGCAGTATGAGCAAGCTGGATCCGCTGGACTTGGAGAAGACTGAAGGCCTTCTCAGACCAATTGATAGCAGCACTCTCAACATTTAAGAATGGCCAGCCAGCATCATCAGAATCACTTACTCAACCCACAGTTGACTAAAGAAACATGAGCAAGCTCCATCAAGACCAGAGGAATCCCCCAACTAACCCAGAGCATCATGAGTTACTTAAATACTTAATTTGTTACTGTAGCTAACTGGCATACCCAGCCTAGGATTTTCAACGTAGTCATTGAAATTATAAAGAACTGGGCTGCGGTTGTGGCTCAGTGGCAGGACACTTGCCTAGCATGCGTGAGGCACTGGGTTCGATTCTCAGCACTGCATATAAATAAATAAAATAAGTCTATTGACAAATAAAAAAATATTTTTTAAGAAAATTGTAAAGAGGGACTGGGGTTATGGCACAGTGGTAGTGTGCTCGCCTAGCATGCGTGAGGCACTGGGTTCGATCCTCAGCACCACATAAAAAAAATAAAATAAAGATATTCTGTCTGCCTACAACTAAAAAATTTTTTAAAAAAAGAAAGAAAATTGTAAAGAACTTAAGTTCAAGCCAGGTGCGGTGGCACATGCCTATAATCCCAGCACTTTGGAAGGTTGAGACAGGAGAATGGTGAATTCAAAGCCAGCCTCAGCAACAGCAAGGCACAGATATTATCAGAAACAACTCAGTGAGACCCTGTCTCTACATAAAACACAAAATAGGGCTGGGGATGTGGCTCAGTGGTTGAGTACCCCTGAGTTCAATCCCTGATACCAAAAAAAAAAAAGAAAAGAAAAAGAAAAAAAAAGAACTAAACTTCAAAGAAATAAGTGGGGGAGGGTGGAAAAAGGGGACGAGGGAGGGGGTATGGAAATGGAACAGACAGTAGAATGAATCGGCATAACTTTTCTCTGTTCATATATGAATACATGACCGGTATAATTCCACATCATATACAACCACAAGAATGGGAAGTTATACTCCCTATATGTCAAAATACATTCTACTGTCAAGTAAAAATTAATGTTTTTAAAAATGAAATAAAAAACTGGAAAACAAGTCAAGCTGAACTTGATACTAAGGAAGGAATGACAAGGCCCTCTTGCCAACTTTGTTCTTCCATTGGGCCACTTTGGGAGTCCTGTGTTACCTTGAAAGGTCAAGGAGCAGCACACATGGGCAAATTAGTTAAAGTGAGACCCTACTGTTCCTTTTATATTTCTATCCCAGTGATATTGAACATCTTACTCTGAAGACCAAATTTAGATGTGAGTAATGTACACTTTCTGAATAACACCAACTGCTATCATTTGGATCTGGAATGTCTTCCAAAGGTCAATGTGTTCTAGTCTAGCCACTGGTGCTATTGTAAGGTGGTGAATCTTTTGGAGGTGGGCCTAATGAAAGGAAGTTAGGTCACTGGGAGCATGGCCTTGAAGGAGATATTGAGACACCAATCCCTTCCTGTCTGTTTTTGTTTCCTGGCCACCATGAGGTGGGCAACTTTGCTCCATTGTGTGCTACCCACCATGATGTTCTGCCTTGCCACAGATCCAAAAGCAACAGAGCCAACCAACCAGGGACTGAAACCATAAGCCAAATACACCTTTTTTCTTTATAAATTGTTCATTTCAGGTATTTTCTCACAGTGATAGGAAGCTGACTAATACCAAATATAGAGATTCTTTACATAATTATTATGACTCAGTGTGATTTCGCAAAAGATGTATTATATGTCCTAAGGTTCTCTGTAAACTTTCTAAGAAAATTGAACAGTTTCAGAAGAAACTGTTTTCTGTATTCTTGACAGTTCTAAAATTAATTTAAAATTTAGCTCATATAGCAAGAGAAAAGAATGAAAAATAAAATAAGCATTTAAGAGATAACACATGCATCAGACATTCAGTCCTGTCTTTCCCCTAACAAATCAGCTTTGTAGGAGAGAAAATTATTCTGCTTGTAGCTCCCTGTCATAAGATGAAGACTGGGTTTCTGCAAACCTCTTCTCACCGTCATATATGACTTGAGTTTACTAAGAAGGGAACACAAACAGCCACATAATCCCATTTTAAGGCCATTCATGGCTTCTGAGGAAAGTGGGTAGCTGTGCGTGACACAGGGGCAGCCCAAAAATTAACAATATTCCTATTGAGAAGCCAGATCCACTCCCAGGTAAATAGAAGTCTCATTTCCAGGTAAATAGAAGACTAATTAAGGAAATCGCTTTTTCCTCTTACTAGTGAAACCAAGAGACTGAGTGTATGGCATGTCGATGAGTCTTTGTCTAGTCATTCTGAGGGTTGAGGAAGCCGTCTCTCTTCGGTCAGCACTCTCAAGGAACTAACAGTCTGATTGAAGAGACAAGATGAGCATATCTAAATACAGTTATGTGTAAATCAGTAGTTTTGAGAGATTAATTCAAATGGTCAGTGGTTTCAATTACTAGAGTTAGAGGACATCAGAGCTTGCTGATATCCAGAGAATGAACTGGGTAAGTCAGGACAGGCCATGGAAAAATCTAGAAATCAATAGAGAGACTGAAAGTGCTATTTATAAAATATTCCTGGAAGTGTGTCCTGGCTGGCTCTTTGTTCTCTCTCTCCCTCTTTCTCTCCCCTCTCCACATACCCCACAGTGACAGTACTATATTTGTTTCATCAAACTATCCCTGTCTCCTAAGAGTCTCAGGAGAGACAGCTCTGTAGTACGGCATTATTGTCATTTCTTCACATTATCTTGAGCTAGAAACCACCTGGGACAGGTATGTTCCCAGAGAAAGAAATGGTCCCAAGTGTTACCAGTGAGACAAGGGCACACTAGACATGTGAATCAGAAACCCACAACAAAAGCATCTTTTGGTTACTCCCTGTGAATAGAAATTCTTAGAAAGCTTTCTGTGGATTGCCATCTGGATGTGTAACCACCACTATGATAAAATAGCACTTGCTTGCACTCTCACGTGCTGATCTTATAATTGTCTATACTCCCAAAGTATAGATAATTTTAAGCTTTTATTTTTTTAAAATTAAGGAAAACTTTATCTTCACACAGTTAGTTTTCAATACAATTGTAGCCTGTTTTCCAAAATGCCAAGTAATCTAAACGTAATTTACATCCAAGTGAGGGTATTTTTCTTCTTAGTCCTGGATTGTTCTCTAATTTTGTAGTAAAGTTAGTTAAGTATTCGACTATGCAAAAACTGCATGATTAGAGAGGATAGCTGTGAGGGCTGGAAGGAAACCAGGCTGATGTAAAATTTATCAAGAGATCATTTAATTCCATGCAGTGAGTATTTCCTGCACTGCCAGAGAACTGATCATCGTTATTCATTAAGACACAATGAACATGGAGCTAGATTAAGCAGCCATCATTCAGGAGCCTCCCTAGTTTTTAAATACAAATGCAACCCCACCATCCCGACAACTCAGACCTACAGTTGGCAATTTCACCTTGCAGGTTATTAAAATGAACCTTTCCTCTGAGCTTTACCCAGCAGACAACTGCCTCGCCTCTCACAATCAACCTGAAATGTGCTGCACGTTGCATCTCGCTGCCTTCATTAAAGTACAACAATCGTTCAATTACACCACGTGATTTCTCAGGCCCCCTCTTGAAGCGAGCCCTTGGAAAACCAGGAGGAAAAATGAAATGGAAAAAGGAAGCCCCAGGACCTCAATAAGTTTTAACCACAAAGGCTTCAATTTTGCTCCTACGTGTATAAAGAGCAGAAATGAAACTAGGTTTGCAATCGCCTGTGCATTCTTCAACCTGGGGGAGGCAGCTCAGCTGAAGAAGGCAACCGTGAAGCTGCTCATGTGGCATTTTATGGCTTCTCCCATTGTTTCTCCCCATCTAGGCTGACCAAGCTGTGAGGCCTCACCTCACAGCTAAACCGTATGTCTTTGAGGCTCAACAGCTCACATAGCTGAGTGTATCTTTCACCACCAAGGCCATTCTTCATGTTTGATAAAGTGACCTGTAAGAGGGAACTTCTGCAAAAGATGTGCATCCATATGTCTCTTTATGAATAAGAACCAAGTTTCCATGTATAGATTCCTCTTAAGAAATGCAACTAAGACTTTCCGGCACAATCAATTTTCCGGCAAATCAATTGGTGCACATGAGTTCATTTCATCTTAAGCACTTTACATGGGTAAATGTGCTGACAGACAGGAGGAAGGTTAAGATGCACAATAAGAAAATGCTGCTAGACACTCTAAGAACACAAGTCCAGGTTCCACCTGCTTCTTTTCAGTGGACAGTGAGTGAGCCATGGTTGAGAGTATAAACTCTGGGAGCAGACCAGCGTAGGTTTGAATCCTAGCTTTACTGCTTTCTAGCTCCTTGACTTTGACAAAGTCATTTGAACCCTGTTAAGCTTTGCTATCCTTATCTCTAAGATGGAGATGCCCCCCTC